>JASSUY010041843.1:0-36857 GCA_032466535.1 Forpus xanthops
ATGAACATGAGCCAGCAGTGTGCTCTTGCAGCCCAGAAAGCCAACTGTATCCTGGGCTGCATCAAAAGGAGTGTGACGAGCAGAATGAGGAAGGTGATCCTGCCCCTCTACTCTGCTCTCGTGAGACCTTACTTGGGATATTGTGTGCAGTTCTGGTGTCCTCAAAATCAAAAGGACATAGAACTGTTGGAAGAAGTCCAGAGGAGGGCCACGAGTTTGATCAAGGGACTGGAGCACCTCCCCTATGAAGATAGGATGAGAAAGTTGGGTCTGTTCAGCCTGGAGAAGAGAAGACTGTGTGGAAACCTCATAGCAGCCTTCCAGTATGTGAAGGGGGCCTATGGGGATGTTGGGGAAGGACTCTTCATGAGGGACTGCAGTGACAGGACAAGGGGTAATGGGTTCGAACTTAAACAGGGAAGGTTTAGATTGGATCTGAGGAAGAAATTCTTTACTGTAAGGGTGGTGAGGCACTGGAATGTGTTGCCCAGGGAAGCTGTGAATGCTCCATCGCTGGCAGTGTTCAAGGCCAGGTTGGAGAGAGCCCTAGGTGACATGGTTTAGTGGGAGGTGTCCCTGACTCTGGCAGGGTGGTTGGAACTAGATGATCTTGAGGTCCTTTCCAACCCTAACTATTCTATGATTCTATGATTCTACGATATTAAGGTCCTTTCCAGCCCTAACTATTCTATGATTCTATGATTATCATTCTGAAAACACAAGATTTTCTTGTCTAGCATCAAAGACATGACATCTTTGATCTCATAAAATGTTCAGTCTCTGAACGTAGAGGTAGACTCAAGATGCTCAGCATTTCCACATCAGACAAATACTGGAATGACTTGCCAGTTTACACCAGCTAATAATAAAGGGTGCAAAGATTCATTCACTGCTCTGTCCCTTATGCATTACAGCCTGCAAGTGATTCTTTGGAAAGGTCTTTTAATCCTCCTGCATTTTAAAGTACAATTGGCTCCATAGAGCAATTGAGAGGGGTTAATTAAGAGGTCCTATACAAGCATTCAGCTCTTTAAGATTCTTAAATGCACATTCACCTTTGAACTTATTTCAAATGCAGAAATATCCTGAGCTGGAAGTTAAGCGTGATATTTTGATGAACCACCAAGTCCTTTCCTCTGACATCATTCATGCATAGAAAAAGCAATCATTATTTCATAACCTCCAGGAAATGGCAGTGTTGCTCAAATGCAAGGCAGCTTTGACACTACTTACTGTGAGGTAGACATGGGGCTATATCCAGCCTTGTGAAATTTGCTCTCTAACACTCTCCAAGTTTGTAACCACTGCACATGCTCCTCAGATCTTAAAGTCTCGAGTTGCATTCAGTCACTGAGTTTCCATGACCTATGCTGGGATTTGAGTAAGCTTATTATTTCAAGAGGATTAATTTGGGATTAATATTAATTAGTGATTACTCCTTAGATAATCTTCCTTTTCAGTATGCCAAGTTTCTGTTTGTAGATAGATCAGATTCTTTATTACTAGTATTGCTGCTATGGACAACATTATTTAGTTATTTTTATCAAGTCTCTATCTCAAAGTTCCACAGAATACCAAATAAACAAATAACACAATAATAATAAATTCATATACTATTGGGAGTAACAATTTGCTTTATGTCAGAACATAAACCAGCATGATACTAACAAATTCTGGGATTGTTTTCTAGACTCTCCAACACATATTAGCACCAGAGCAACTATTAAATACAGGGTTAATTTATAAATATAATTTTCTCAGTCCCATTTCTTGCATTCCACCACTGAGCACAGTACAAACCTGATTATGAAACGTGGCCAAGTAGTTTGAGATGAGAAAATGATCTTATGAAACCAAAATTCATATGACATTGACTGAAACATATAATGAGATGTACAGTTTACTCTCTTCCTGTTAAAATTCAAGCCTCTCTATCCATAAAATTCAAATACCACTCCATCCCCTCTTACATTCAAGTACTGAAAAGCTACTCCAAGGTTTGCAAATTCAGCACCATGTATATTTATTAATCAATAATCCATATGGAAACTGTAAATTCTCATAAAAGCTTTTGAACAATGCTACAAGACACATAAAAGTGTACTGCTATATGAACTTGTAAGCGTTCATTCCCCTAACTTTTAAATGAGTATATAATTTTTAGCACAACATATTTTCCATGTTAATTCTATGTAAACTTCAAATGCTCTATACTGAAACTTCATATTCACTCTATTTTATGGCATACAGTGAATCCCTTCTGCTGTCATAATACAATCTGAGGGGAAGAGAATACAAGCCTGCTTTCATGAGATATAAATAAACCAGAACTTGATAGAAAAGCACAGACTACAATGCAATTAAAGGGTGCTAAACTGCAAGAACTCATCATGCTTATTCTTAAATAAAAAAGCTACTTAATATAAAAAAGTCAGATTAGCAGAATCATACTCACATGTCCACAGACTGTACCCCCTCTAGGTAGCTTCAAGCTCTTTGATGGACAGTTTCAAAACATCCAAGTATGCTTCCTTGTGAGGAATAGAAAAGTCATCATAGGACTTTATTTGAGTCCTCAATTTGTGTCACACCTACATGTACTTCTAGGTACAATGCTCCAGCTTTTTCTGTCCTTTTTTTTTTTTTTCTTGGGAGAGGCAAATTCAGCAATCTTATTTATTCGGTTTAGTTACACTCCTTCTGGGAATATTATATTATGTTGTCAGCCTCTTCACCATGAAAATCCATCCTACAAATGCTTAAAAAAAGAAGTGGAGGGACTGTAATATCAATAATAATAATAATAATAATAATAAAACCTCCTATCAAACCACTGCTACTTTGGTTTGTGGCTAAACAGAATGTCATACACAGGTAGGGTGAAGGGTCTTTTAATTACTTATTATCAAGTGTATGGTTATAAAAAAAACTATGCTTACAACAATTTAGGGCTAGGGAAATAGTTTTTAGAAGTTAAAATTGTTATGTATCAGTTTAATTTATGAAGGAATTGCAATAATTCCTTCTGTCATAAAACATCAACACAAGGTGAACAAGAGGAAAACTTCATCCTGGTGTTGGGCACTATGGTCAGTCAAGTCACTTAGAGCCAGCCTCACAATCCAGTCTGTTTTGGCACCGTTTCTGCAGGCTGTCTTCATTATACATAAGTTTCAAGCAGTAGGCAAAATGTGATCTTAATTTCTGAGTAGGGTTAGTAAGAGTTATCACAAAACAAATAAAAGCAGCTGATTTCCCTTGGAGGAAGAATGGTGGCATATTTCTCTGGAGTCCACTTGATGATTTAGTTTTGTTTTATTTAATGCTGGCCAATTTGAAGCTCAGAATGAAGAAGTTTCAACTGAATACTGCTTGGATACGGCTACAAATAGAAGGTTTTTTTATAGTCCCCTTATGTGGGTTTGACAGGTACTTGTATCAGACTTTGTGTCCATCATGTACTCAGTTTAGGATCCATATAGAGGTTTACATGGCTTATGTTAACAGAATCTCTATGCCCACAGATTCTGGGAATTCTGAATATACATATCTGTCTCTGAAGAAACTACACCATACTGTAAATAAACACACACCTTAGAAAAATAAATTCAAGAGAAAATGCTATTTGGGAAATGAAGAGCCAGGTTTTACAATTAAGAATACATTGTTGGAAGGGAAGCACTCCCTGAAGGGAAGCAGCAGCTGATACAGAATACTAGAGACTCTGGGAAACAAAGTAGATAAAAGAACCCAAAGGCAGTACATTATAAACTGTCAAAACTCATCAGCTTCACTGCACAAAGACAGTAGATGCTAAAGTGAATAAATTTCTGTGTTGACAGGTGACTTCCTGAAGAACACGTTAGCGTCTCAGAAGGACAGCTTTCTTTTCCAATCTCTTTTCTTTGCTTCAGCCTCCCCTTCCCCTTTACTAGAACTCTGCTAATTCGTCAGGGCAGTGGGGAGGTGGGAATAATCAGTCAAGAGAATATACTAGTTGTAGGTGTTCTTACCTTACTGTATTACCCTTGGAGAATACTTATATGAAAGAAATTTTCTCTTTGCTCCAAAAAATGGCAGCACTGCGACAAAAGTACACAGTGGTTCTACTTTATCAAGCAGTGTAACGTATTCCCATTCTAAAAGGCTGTCTGCTTATAGCTCTTCACAAAGTCCTTGCTAATGCTGCCCATCTCATACAGACCATTGAAACCCTTGATTGTCAAAGTACAGAAAAACTTCAGAGATTGTTTTTGTTCTTAACTAAAAATAGTGTTTAACAGCTTAGCTTATTGTGTGGTTCTATTTCTGTTTGTCAAATCTTTACATCCTTACTCAAAAGATAACTCATTAAAAGCCATGATAAATTTGCATTTAAGCTTTAACAGTAGAAGATGAAATATTGATGCCCTTAGTAAATTTTTATTCAGAATTTTTCAAGAAAGACATCTGTACATATGTGGAGAAGAAAAAAAAATCAGAAACAAATAAAATAGAGGAATAACCGTGCATAAACTTCTACTTCATTGAAAACTACCCTAATTTTGACCCTACCTGTGTTTTCTTACTGATCTGAAACCAAAATAAGCATGGCTGAAAATGAGAGCCCACACAGCCTTTTACAAAGTCTTATCTGTATTGGTTAAAGCACAGCTGATGTCGGGCAATATAATCTGTGCAGGAACAAAGGGTCAGCGGTTTTTGTAGCCTGTTGGAAAGACCTATTTGAAAACAAATGTAGCACCTGAGGAAAAGAACATATTGGCTACACAATTTCAGCAGCATCAGGAACTTGCCTGGTTCCATCTCCAGCTTGTTTAAGCCCATACTGACAACAATGTAACTCATGAAGAAGGTTTAGTTTCACCACCAACTAGCCACTTTCTATCTGGTAGTCTCCTATTTTGTCTTATTCTGGATTCTGATTCTTTTCTCTGACCTGCTTTGGTTCTATAAATTACTTAATTGCTTTTTGCCATGCTAGGAATTTTGTGCCTCATTTTTCCTGTGCATTGGCTAGCAGAAAGAATCAGGTTCTCCCATTCAAAAAGTTGTATTTGTGTTCTACAAAGTAACATTACAATTGGCTATTTATCAGGGCTTATGCACTGATGAGTAGTAAAATGTACATACAGAATAATGTTGGACTACATTTAGACTGGTTCAGTTAGTGCAGAGATCCAACATGTTTATTCAGGAAAAGCTATCAGAAAAGAAAAAACCTAACTATATACACCATTACCAAACCTCTTTCAAGCACCACCAGGTGACAGCAGCTATAGAATACCAGGGATAATTTTGTTGCATTTTTTCATTCCTTAAAGAGAATAAAATTAAGCTCAGAATGTGTCCTGTCACTCTTTTTAACATCCCTGGAGCTAAGCTAACTTTCTTGCAACACAATGGTTTTAGCTTGTGGCAACTGAGTAGCAACAGGTAATACAACTTCCTGTGCTACATCTTCCCTCCTAACATGCTTCCCAGGGGTTTTGCTGTAGCTCATTTGTTTTCTGAAAGATTCACTGAAACATTCCAGAGAGATTTAGGTGGACGTTAGGAATACCTTTCCATTATCAAAGATAGGAATTCACTGGGATAAATGTGCATGGATTGTTTTGGGGGAGAGTGAGGAGGCAAGGTTCATTGTTCTTATTTTCCTCTGGAATCTCAGTGATATGCCAGCAAGCTGAACATCACTCAGGAGTGAAACAGGGAGGGAGATGAGCTTCATAAATGCCAGTTTTCTATGATTCAATATGCTTTCCCATCAAAATGAGTTATTCAAGGACAAATCACAGCTGCTTAGGAGGAATAGAAATAGGTCCAATCTCAAAACTCAGATCCATAATTTACATACTGCAAGAGCCAAAGTTGTCAAAGATTCAGAAATCTGGATTCAGGGACCCAGCCCTAAGGAAACATTGTTGTACCATAATATTAAGTCCTACAAATACTACTATCAACAAAAAACTTGAAAGTTGTGGTAATAGACATATTTGTATAGCCTAGAACCATATAGGTAGAAAATCAAACCATTCCCAGTGGCCCTAGATATAAACGATGAATGAGCTATACTAATTAGTTTAACTTACAAGTGCAAATCAGGTTAATTAAAAATAAACTTTACCACACTACAGCACTGAACACATCCCTTAATTCAAGTACAGATAAATAGATATAGCAAATTTGATCTATATGCATTCACTGGGTTAATTAAAAGTCAGGCATGCATTTGCAGAACCAGACAGAATATTTAATTTCTGCAAGAGCTGTCGGCAACTTGGGATTAAGAAAAAGATGAAGAAGAAGAAAATAAGTATCTGATATCTATTGAAGTTAAAAGGTTCTTTAAACCAGAAAATCTAAAACACTGCTGACATGAGAAATGTTGACTCACAAGCCATGAGTGTTAAACACAATGTTTAACACAATGGGTGTTAAAGCACCTGCTACACCAGTCTTCTGCACTCTCTTTTTTTTTTTTTATATCTGTGGAGATTACATTGTCTGTGGCACGAACAAGTGTAATTAAGCATGTTGAAGTAGCCTAATACCACTGCAATTTTACTAAGCCTGGTCATAAACTCAGGCCACAGACAAAGCAGACACCTTGATGCAGTCCCCTTATCAGCAGCTTGGCATGTATGGGCTTTTCATGAGACATATCACTATAGTCCACTTGAGGAAAATCTATGTCCAACACTCAGCCTTTTAGCTGTAAGCAATCCTCTTGCCAGGATGTTTCAACTTGCATTTCCAGAGACTCCAGCATGCAGCTGAAGCAGATTTGCTACACTATGTTCTTATTTCTGCAACACAAGAACTTGCCTGCAGGCATGAACCCATGAAAGTCAGAAGCACTGGATGCAAACTGACTAAATAAATCTGTGTATAATTTTTAAGATGAGCTTGTTGGAAGATGCTTTAAATACACCTTCAGAAGTACAGGATTCTCACCTTCCCGGGAATATTCTTTTAAGAAACTACAATTGATGCATTCCCTAATGTGCTAAATAACTTCTTCATGTGGAACTGTGTGTCGGGAAACATGTTAGGCAGACCTCCCATGTGTGAAGAAGCCCATAGATCACCTTGTTCAGCAAAAATTCAAATACAATGTCTCAACTGGCTTCACAAGAGCTCTTCAAGCTGACACCTGATCCAACAAATGCAGCTATTTTATTATAATGCTTCCTCTTCCTTCCCCCCAAAATGCACAAAATAGTAATTTAGATGGAAGAAAACACAATCTGTATGATGAAATGTTTTTCAAGAATGCTTCTTCCATAATGATTTTAACAAATACAATGCTATGCGCTCTCTCTGGTGAGTTCAAAGGCAAAGCAGAACATCTGAACAAAGAGACCAAAGATGGGTGGATAAACTGTGCCACTACCTCAGGGCCATCAACCACCTTCAGTCCAAGAAACTTATTTCAACAGCCAAAGTGGAAAAAATCACATCTAGAATGGGACAAGGCCAATACTTGCTGAATTTCTGAAATTAAAATTTGAAAGTATACTCAAAGTACATGAGAAACCTGCAAGAGGTAAACCCAGTGTGAGAAAAAGAAGTTGGCATCTGTTAGCTCAATCCCCAGTTTAGTTATTCCAGTAGACTATGAAATTCAGTCAAGGATGATTAGGTCTTTGTTCTGACAAGGTTCAAAATCTATGCTGGTTTATTCATAAAGAAGAGATAATTGAGTAATAATTCCTCTTATATTTCAGCCACTACTTTGCCTGTAAAACCAGCTGATTAATTTGACATACCCTAGAATGCAGAAAACCAGTGCAAAATATACTTCTTTAAAGTTGCATACTTTACTTAAAGGAAAACTGTTGAGGAGCATAAAACTAATTGTAAGCGCTATCACTAAGTACAAGAAAAAGGATAAAATTGAATTATCTCATAGTTTTAAATAAAGATTTATTAGCAATCAGTTAGCATGACATCAGGCTCCAAACATGTTAATGCCAGTGTTAGGATGAGGAAATGTAAAACCTATTTGACTGCAAGGGAAAGAACAGACTTTTAAACAAAACCATAGATCTAGAATACCCTGCATATATACAAGGTGGATACAAATTTTCTTTAAATAAATAATTAAAAAGGCACACATAAGGCAGTATAGTCTACCTGCAAGTACCTTATCAACATATTTATCATTAGCAACCTAAAGTTGGCAACCATACCTTAGTAACCTAAAGATAAATAAATTACATATGTGGTTTTGCAGCACTTGCTTTGTGGAAGAGTCAAATTTTCTGGATTTGAACTTTATCACCTGTGAGAGACAGATCAGATCATAGATTTAGATGAGCTCTTTCCTCATCAGAAAGCACCTGGCATTCCAAATCAACTTTATTTCAGATTACATCAACTCAGCATTCAGTGCTGAATTTTGAGTTGTGAAAAACTCATCACTTTAATGGCAAAACAAAATCACCTAGCTGAGTTCCTACTAACAGCAAGTAAGTGAGGCCAAAACTGTTCTGAAAATTCACTGTTGGTGTATTTTGGCATTAATAGACATCTTTTGCTGAAGACGTTCTGATTTCCCTTCTCACTCCTGTTTTGCTTTTATGTCAGATGAAATATGCCACCGACACTCAGACTTGTAACTGCATCTTTGTTTTGAAGGGAGTGAATGCACCTCAAATCTGACTGAAAAGCCTTATTTTTGTTCACATTATGTGCACTTCTAAAAGACAGAGAAGCTTCAGGAACCTGCATAGTCTAACCACTCTACTGGCAAAATCAATAAAGAAGTAAGTGTTGCAATTTTTTCAGATAGCAGAATTATAGATATATGAAGATATGAGCTATTTTAACGTGCTTGAGATTATGGATTTACTTAAAACAGATTCTTATATAGCTCCTGAAAAGTAATCATCTGGAAATGAAAAATGGAAGAGCTTGACTCAGTTTGGGAATGCCACACTAGCTGAGATCTGATTATGAGAGTAGAAGAAAGGGGGCAGGGGGAATTATGCGGGAATATGTTCTACTTTTCCATCCTTTGGAAGTTTTAACACATATTTTAACATTTAAGTTAAACTTTACTGCGTTTGCTGATGACACCAAGCTCTGTGGCTTGGTTGATAAACTGGAGGGAAGGAATGCCATCCAGAGAAAACTTGACATGCTTGTGAGTAGGCTGATGCCAGCCTCATGAAGTTTAACCATGCCAAGTGCAAGGTCCTGCACCTGAGTCAGAGCAATCCCAGCCACAGCTACAGGTTGGGCAGAGAAGAGATTCAGAATAGCCCTGAGGAGAAGGACTTGGGGATGTTGGTTGATGAGAGAATGAACATGAGCCAGCAGTGTGCTCTTGCAGCCCAGAAAGCCAACTGTATCCTGGGCTGCATCAAAAGGAGCGTGACCAGCAGAATGAGGGAGGTGATCCTGCCCCTCTACTCTGCTCTTGTGAGACCTTACTTGGGATATTGTGTGCGGTTCTGGTGTCCTCAAAATCAAAAGGACATGGAACTGTTGGAACAAGTCCAGAGGAGGGCCACGAGGATGATCAAGGGATTGGAGCACCTCCCCTATGAAGATAGGATGAGAAAGTTGGGTCTGTTCAGCCTGGAGAAGAGAAGACTGTGTGGAGACCTCATAGCAGCCTTCCAGTATGTGAAGGGGGCCTATGGGGATGTTGGGGAAGGACTCTTCATGAGGGACTGTAGTGAGAGGACAAGGGGTAATGGGTTCGAACTTAAACAGGGAAGGTTTAGATTGGATCTGAGGAAGAAATTCTTTACTGTAAGGGTGGTGAGGCACTGGAATGTGTTGCCCAGGGAAGCTGTGAATGCTCCATCGCTGGCAGTGTTCAAGGCCAGGTTGGAGAGAGCCCTAGGTGACATGGTTTAGTGGGAGTTGTCCCTGCCTCTGGCAGGGTGGTTGGAACTAGATGATCTTGAGGTCCTTTCCAACCCTAACTATTCTATGATTCTATGAATTATATTTGAATGCTCATCTGAAGTTTTGTGCTGAGCAGTTCTAGTTGAATCTTTCATGATTATGTTATCTCCTAAAGTATCAAGAGTGTCACCAAGTATTTTACCATTATTCTTTTCAGCCAGCTGGTCAGGGAAAGCAAGAGTGAGGTTATCTTTATGTCCTTCCATTACTGTCCATTTCCCAGATGATGTGACCTTACCAGAAGGGTGGAGTTTTCACCTAGAGTATCTTCTGCTGGAGACATCAGTATAAAGTCATACGGGAATCCAGCCATAGGACAAATCTTTCTCCCATCCCTTCCTTCTCTGTACACCTCTGTTCTGTTCCAGCATGTGGAAGAAAGAGTGTGGTGTGCTTTCACATGGCAGAAGAGCAAAGATATAGCCCAAGAAGCCCCCTCTGTTGAAGTGGGGAAGACATACAAGCAGCATAACCCTGCTCCAAGAAGTGGTCAAGGAAGAGACAGAGAAGAGACAGGCAGTGAAAAGCAGGGACAAGAAATGGCTAACCTGGTAACACTGGCTGCAATGCTATTGCATATTGCTTAGAAATTTAGAGCTGCAGTACTCTATTTAGAGGCAGAATATCAGTGCTTCCAGACTTCACTGGTTTCACACAAGAAATCTGCTTAATTTATACTACACTGTAATATTTACCAACATGGAGGAGAGAGATACCCTTCAAGGAGGAGTTAATCCTGCCCCTCTACGTTGCTCTCGTGAGACCTCACTTGGAGTATTGTGTACAGCTCTCGGGTCCTCAACATAAAAAGGACATGGAACTGCTGGAACATTTCCAGATGAGGGCCACGAGAATGATCAGGGGACTGGAGCACCTCCCCTATGAAGATAGGATGAGAGAGTTGTGGCTGTTCAGCCTGGAGAAGAGAAGGCTGCGTGGAGACCTCATAGCAGCCTTCCAGTATCTGAAGGGGCCTATAGGGATGATGGGGAGGGACTCTTCATGAGAGACTGTAGTGACAGTACAACGGGTAATGGGTTCAAACTAAAACGGGAACTTTAGATTGGATCTGAGGAAGGACTTCTTTAGTGTAAGGGTGGTGAATTACTGGAATGGGTTTCCCAGGGAAGTTGTGAATGCTCCATCCCTGGTGATGTTCAAGACCAGGTTGGAGAGAGCCCTAGGTGACATGGTTTAGTGGGAGGTATCCCTGGCCATGGCAGGGGGGTTGGAACTAGATGATCTTAAAGTCCTTTCCAACCCTAACTATTCTATGATTCTATGACATGTGAAGCAAGAAATGGGCATAAGAACTCTGACTTTGCTGGAATTAATTCAGTAAATTCAGACTTCAAGGGCCTCCAGACTTTATTCTTGGTTGAAACAGAAAAATACTGGAATATACAAAAGATAAAAATATCTTCAAAAAAATTACATATCCATCTAATCATTTTTTTTCTTCCAGTATAATGAAATCTCAGCTGAGAGAGAGACAGCTTTGTGGAGCTCACTATTAGTCTGTCACTATTAATTATGTCTGCTTCTGCTTAAGCAGTACAGAAGTGTGTGACAGAGCACTGGTGACAGTTTTTGCATTTTAAAATATCATTACACTATTTCACTAGGCCATAAGAACTCAATAGCATTTAAAATACACATACATTCACATTTATCTCTTAAAGTATTTCCTTGCTATGCAAGTCTTCCTCAACTCTAATGAAGACTTCAGAAACAGCTATACAGCCTTTTTAAATGCTTTAACCAGAGGAGAAATGCCAGGAAAGGTGAAGTAATTAGGTTCTTAGTGTGAAATTAGCTGCTAGACTGCAGCCATTGAACAAATGAGAAAGTATAAGTTCTAGATAAAATTAATTGTCCCTCATATGCACTGATTAAGGATATAAGCTTCATAGCACCAGGTTACAGAAAACTTCAAGGTAGTGGGAGCAAAAAAAAAAATGCGTGTAAGTGCTAATGACATGTCCACCTTTCGACGTGAAACTGAAGGCAATGAAATCACTGTTGTAACAATAGCTCACTCTAAGGAGGAACAGTCAAAACCCAACCACACCGTGTGTCAACTATCTGCCTAATTGTTCCGTATGTGACACTGCACACACCTTTTAAAGGCTTGCAAGCAAATTTTTGCCAGTTATTTTCCTCAGCAGACAGGCCTGTCTATGCTAACAATGCATTTTCCCCTGGTTTTCAATGTCTTTTTATAACATATAATAGTTAAATTTCATAGCTCAAGTGACTGCTGCTTAATTTCTCTCTTTTCCATGGCTAAGAAAAAATTCTTCATTGCTTATATTTCATAATTGAAACAAGCATCTCCACATTGTTGTCTGTTAAGTACAGCATCACATACTGATGCATAATTTAATTATTAACTGAAGAGTGTCAGTTTTCCTTTGTTTGTACAGACAAGTAAAACCAAGAACTTTTCTGAGAAAAGCAGAGTAGATTTTTAAAGGCTATGAGAAAAACAGTCAAAGTGGCCCCTTATGACACATCATCACTGCTTCAGAAAATACTCTTGCACTGCTGGACACAATAGGAAGTTTTAGGAGATCTCCGCACAGACTTAATGAGTTTCTAGCTGTGTACTCTCAATCTATTCTGTGTGTGCAGCATGGAGAGTGCACAAAAATAGGGTTGCACCAATATGTACAGAATGTTTTGTGGAAACACTGTTCCAGAACCACTTCTGGAAACTTGAGCACAGACAATGTTAATATGCACTTGCCCTTTTCGCATCATGTCTGTATTTACACTTGAAATTATTGTCCATTTTAAATTTCTGTGTTCAGTTTGCTGAAACTGCTTTATCCTCAATCAAAAATCCTGACACTACAGTGCCAGTGCTGATAGTAATTGTGCATATGTCTATTAAATGTTGGACATAGCATCAAGAGCTTTACATGCCTGTAAAACCTGCCTGTCTACAGCTCACATTCACTAAGTAGAAGGCATGCAGAGTTAGGCACAAACTTCTGGAACATACTATGTTCATTGCATGTGTGATAGGTCGGGTTAACATGTCACCGTGGGGTCAAAAGGAGAAAATTCTTGACAAATGCTAACTTGAAGTGCCTTAACTTTGACATTGTAAGCCTGGTGGCATTATGGGGTATTTCTTTCCCATGAAAAGTCATGGTGTTCTACAGAGTCCTCAGACCCAGGACGCCTGAAGGATCCTCTTGTTCTCTGGTGAACTTTGGTAACATTGCCAGAGCCCTGATAGCCCATATGACTAAAAGGTGTTTCAGAATCTAAGCCCAAAAGTAGTGTCACACATTGATTGATCCTACCTAACTGCAGAACAGGAGACTTTCAAGCACCTCAGTTTTTTTCTTGTAGTCTCAAATTCCTCAGCAGCTACCACAAAGGAGTACCCAAAATCTTCATTACATCAAAGTTCCCAGCACAAAATTAGAAAAGATTCCTTCCAGAAAGTCAGGGTTTACAGCCATTTCAAGGGAGGAAAAAAGGACAGATAACACTGTTATGTTGAATATACCATCACACTGCAAATTCATTTGTATCACATAACCCGCTAATGATTTGAAAGATAAGAATCTTATCTTCTAACTTGTATGTTAACTGCTGTCTAACCACAGTGAACTATTTGCTTTTATGCGGATATGACTCATGGCCTATGAATAACAAGACAACAGTAAATGTAAGAAATTCAGTGCATTGCTATATTTTGCTCTAGAATACAATCTATAGCCTGCAGCCCCGGCAAAAGTTCACTTCATTTCAAGAAAACGAAAAATTAAGCCTTAAGTATTTCTTTTAGATCCCATCTATGTCAGGTTGTAACAACTTGTATGTCATATAGTGAATTTAATAGACTGCATCTATGAAAGAAAAGGCACTGCTACACAGAGCTAAGCATTTACTAAATTGCAGTGCTTGAACAAGCATTTCATGTAAGTTTTACATTTGGTATGTCACATGTGCATTCACCTGAGGCATGCATCCAGGAAATCTGGTAAAACAGCATAATAGCATTCAAAATCCACATTCCTTGTCAGGCATCAATAATTCTGTAAGCAGGCTTACAAGGAACTGAAATCTCAGGACCACCTGTCTCAAGAGAGCAACAAGGCAATTGAAATCCCACACTGAAATCCCATATGCCAAAGGGCCCTGATTTGGCTCCTGAAGATGATGTGTCAGGAAGGTAAGAATAAGGTAACTTGTCTTTAACAGTGCTTACTGAAACATGATGCCTACATCGACAAGAACAAGTTGTTACAAACATAAAGAAAATATGCAAATCTGATCCAGAAAAGTCCTTGCTCAATGTTAACTTTTTGTGTAAATGCTAAGTGAAGCCCCATCCCCCCACTTGAAGGCAAACTGATTAATCTGCATGACACCTGCAATAAGCACTCCCATGAACTCCAGAAACTCCAACAGTATGAAATCAGGGTAGAAAAAAAGTTATAAATCTATAGATTTTTAAGCCCTCATTAATTCTTAACAATAGTATTCTTTGCCATTTTAATATCTAATATTTGCTGGATAAAGCAGATTTCAAAAAATCAGGGTGCAGACAATGCGACGGACACATTTTCAGTTTTTACTTCCTGATGTAATAATGTATTTGTAGGAAAAGATCATGGACCTGGAAGAACATGGTGACAGATTCTGCTGCAAGAATCAGCAAAACCTGCCACCCTTCAAGGGTGGTATTTCACCAGTTCAAGGAACTCAAATGATGCTGGGTTTGTAGCCAGAACAATTATCCACCTATATGTCTTTGAATCTGCCACGGGCAGGTTGGTCTTGATTGTTCTTTTATATTCTATAAGAGGATACTTAAAAAGGAAAGAGAATTAATGGTACTCACTTTTACATGTCATTGGCTAACAAGATGAAGGACTCTAAATCTGTGAGGCTTGCAAGTTTCCTTTGCAGTTTTGCCATCCACGGACATGCTGCACAAACACCCATTTGACGCAGCTCCCCTTTAAAATTCTAACAACATTAGCGTGGCCTATCCCCTTAGGCCATGCCTGGTCCCTGCCAGGAGACAGCAGCAGCCTCTGCACTGCCTTTGAGGAAGGCAGGTCAGAGCTCTCTACGTGATGGCAGCTGTACACTGAGGTGGGACAGATGAAGGTGAGATGTTGGCTCTCGCTAAGAGCTTTGTCTTTCCACATATCTGACTACCTTTCAAATTGCAAAGTATTTCACCAAGGTATATCCAAAACACACAAGTTCTCTAGCTATTAAGTGTTCATGGCTGCATGCTGACACTGTCTATGATGAAGTGGCTCTCTGCAAGGCATTGGGGAAGCACAAGGATCAATGGTTTTTCTCCATTGCACCACTTCCTCTGGCACTGAACCCAACATGCTCTGCTCTACTTGCCCATCGAAGGGATTAAACTCAAACTCAAGGCTGCTTTCATTAGTGACCACATTTTAAATATATCTGGAAGGGCTGAGAAATGGGGGGGGAAGGGAGGGGGAAATAAATTATAAAAAAAAATTGATTGTGTTTGGGGTGGTTGCTCAAACCCCTCTGTTTAAATAGCTATTCCACTAACATTCCGGTTCTTAGCATGTAAATGGCTGAGAAGTACAGGACATTAAAAGAGGTTTCTCAGAAGTGCTGAGTATTTGTTATATCCCTGACAGGTTGCAACCTCCAAAGAGTGAATCTCCTCATTCATCTCCTTTCCTTTAGCAAGGAAGCCATTTTGGCAGGGCACAGGCCAGAGGAGACCTGGGGCAGCCAATCTCTGATGTCACTGTTTTTTATGGTAGTGCAAATTTGAAAAATGCCAACAAATTTCTTGTCAGTGCCACTGTAAATAATGTGTAATTTCAGTGCACATCTGGGCAAGGTCTTACACTTCCTGGAGACTCAGAGAAGCAGGTCCCTGAGGAGAAGAATCCAGTACATGGTATTCATGTTGCTGCTTTATTTGACAGCTTAATCTCACAATCTGGATGCTTAAAGCAATTTTGCTGCTCGTTCTTTCCCCTGAATTGGCAGTCCTGCATTCCTTCCACTGCTGCTTTTAGTCACAGGGGTGGTGGGTGTCCAGCTCATGGCTTTATGTGCTGTGCTGCCCACACAATTTATAATAACAAAGATTTATCACCTCTACAGATTAAAAAATGTTGCATTACAGCTCAGCACATGCTCTGCTATTGAATTAGTACATGGAGACGGAGCCAATAGAGTCCCTACCAGAAATGGGAAAGTGTGTATTTTATTTACCACTGATTTTGAAACTTTCTTTCACCAGTAAAAAATTGATAAGCAGCTTGACCAATAGCCAACTTTTAATAGTACTGTCTTGTCTGCAAATGGATTAAGGGCTATAGCCATAAATAACTTGCTTATTTTTAATGTCACTCCAGAATGAAAGTTGTAGCTGGCTAAATGCAAAAAGTGCTTCCTGATTATTAAAAAGGATTTTTTGACACTGAATTTTGCAGACTGTCAACATAATACAGACTTATCACAACAAGTCTATGTTGGCTTCCTTAAAACAACTTTTATCTTGCTTTTCACACCTTGAGGGTTCTTGAAAATACCTATTCTAATACATCTTAGACTCCTTCTTTTTGAAGAGCTTCCCCCCCAAGCTGAACAGCAGGGGCAGCTGGCAGCTGCTGTGGTCAGGATTCAGACACTAATCTGAACTATTTTCCAAAACTCCCCATCTAGTCCCTTTCTAACTAGAAAGAGATCAGCACCTTTAGAGGACAGTTCACACATTCCTCAAAGAGCTGGATTTAAGATGTTTCTGGCTGCAATTATTTCTCTCCTTGGAATATAAATGACAACTAGACTAAAACTAGGCAACAAAAGTTAGGTGACATAACCTCAGTCTCCACTTTACCATAAAACCCCTGACTATGTATTCCAACTTGCTGTTTTTGTATTGCCTATCCTAAAAATAAGGATGTCAGCTCATGAACCTCACATGAACCTAATCTGAGCTAAAATGCAAAGTGCTCTTTCCTTTATCCAAACATGGCCAAGCTTCAGCTTCAATTTCTCATACTAGGTTTAGTAACCATGACTGGTGAAGAACAGTATATGAGACCCATGCTCTGAGAAGGCTCACAGGTGCTTCTTACATATCTTACTAATGAATCTTTATGCATGGACAGGGTCTCATTCATGATCAAATGGAAATTGAATGGCCTTGGGATTATTCTTGCTCTCAGCTATATGTGATTATCTGGGCCTATTTTACCTGATTCATGGCAAACTAAAATACAGGCCAAAGGTGCTTATGATAATCACTGGGTTTTGCAAGCAATTAATTTAATATTTCTGAAGAGTAAAGTCCTTTAGTGTAACTGAAGTATTTGGGTTTAAAGTATAAGCACCTCTTATAAACCATGGAACAGAACATCTTTTCTGTTTGCAAGCCCTAGGAAATTCTATAGAATAAAGATGATTTCCTTCAGTGAGATTTTGTACTTGGACAACCAAACATTTAGGGACATTATGATTAATTTAACAATTTGATTGATCCTATAATGTAACTTCAGTTGAGCAACAAGTTATTGTGAAAATATGATCATGGCATTGTTTTCTGTTTAGTAACAGTAGAATACAGTTTATTTCCATTTATAACCATAGAATACCTTCAAAAATATGCTTTCTTAACTGTATCATTGCTTTATA
This sequence comes from Forpus xanthops, assembly GCA_032466535.1. Taxonomy (NCBI): domain Eukaryota; kingdom Metazoa; phylum Chordata; class Aves; order Psittaciformes; family Psittacidae; genus Forpus; species Forpus xanthops. Next base: position 17,596 of record JASSUY010041843.1, read on the forward strand.
ACAACCACCTCCTTCCAGACAGGTATGGTTGGATTATAAGTATTTTCTTTGACCTTCCCACTTATGGACATACTAGGAAACTGCTGGTTTTGCCTAAGATACCTGGATACACATGTGAAATTAAATCCTCTGCTTTTAATTTGCATTCTTCTATTAGTTATGATAAGATCCGACATGACATAAAAGAAGTCCACAACTTTTTTCCCCATATCCATCTATTTGGGCTACTGTTTGTCTTGTTATCTTTGTTGTGGTATGTTCATAAATAACCTCTTACAAAACTCTCTGCAGGGAAAATAAACAGTGAATGAATTATCGACTACCTACAAATATAACTAATAAAATATGGAAGTATACTAAAAAACAGATCCATCTTAAGCAAAACATGTAATTTTAAAATTTGATAGTCTTAATGACACCTTATTTATCACTGAAAGAAACACAATCTTTTTTTTTTTTTTTTTTTTTTTTTGTGAAATGACATATTAATGTGTGGAATTCATCACAATTACTTCACCTGATCAAAAGAAATAAAGTCGCCTTGGATTTAGACTGCAGTCTTAGCACTGCAATGGCAATGTATTATATCCCTAATCATCTGCAAAAATCTCAATATGGTTAGCAGCTTGGAAATGTGTGATCAGTACTGTTTTCACTGCTGAAGTCTATGTCTCAGCCTCTAGAATATATCATCACAATGAGCATAATTTGCTGTAGAATAAGGCGCAGAGAAAAATGTGTGATGTCTCTGTATTCCCACTGGCGCAAAGTATATATATACATCGTTATGAAGAAAAATATATATTATGGTGCACTACACTGATCCCCTTATACTTTTTGCCCTTTTTCTTTATGTCCTTTCCTAGACAGTGGAAGAGGATGAAAATTATCAGGCAATAAAAAACTGTAGCAAATGCCAGACAAAGTAATAGAGGAGTTTAACATACTGCTGCCATTCCAAGGTCAAGCTGCTGCGACATATATTGCTTTAGGAGAGGAAACATGTGTAAGTACAAACATGCAGCTGCTTAAAATAGGAATAGATATGAGGCACTTCTATCTACCTTGTGTGCTGAACTAGAATTTGAGTTACGTTAATTACTATTCATCTTCGTTTTGGTGTTTCAATAATACATTACATTAATAGCAGATATTATGACACATTTCCTTGTCAAATATAGTCATGTACTGAGTAGTGCACTGGAAGAAAATGATTGAGGAAATTGTTTAAGTCAAAAATAGTCTTTACTACCATGCAAGAGGGTTGAGCTTGCTACTCTAATTTTTAAGTTTTAAATATGCTGATCAAAAATGCCAACACCCAGGATACTTGAAGTTTTCCTGATAGATTTGGCTAATTTTCCTAACTTTTTTCATTTATTTAACATCTAATTTCAGATGGAATGAGAAATGCGTTTGTTTTGTTTGTATGTTTGGGATTTTATTTCCCCCCAATAATGCACATTAAGAATAAATTCTCTACTGGGCTATGGCCCTATCACAAATGGAAAATAACCTATCAGAAAAACCTTAGGAGTCATCCCCCACGTGCAACCCACCCAAAATAAACCATACCTTCCAAAATGAAATTTAGAACAAAAATATAATACTGAAGACTGACATACTTTGAGTTCCAATTTAGAAATTATTTGCTTGATTGATTTAAAAATTTATATAAAGACTTCACCAAAATCCTGGGTTGTGTTGTGTTACAAATAACATTGTAAGAATATTATTTACAAAGCACACTTTATTGTTTTTTCCTGTTGTATTTATTGTTCTGTGTTCCACAAACTAGTGTAACTTCATATTTGTGGGTGTACACTCCATTCTTACAGCACGTGCTACTTCAAATCTTTACTGGATGACAGCTTTCTATTAAAGATAAATGAAGTTGTGCACCTGCAAACTTGAAGTTTGTCTACATTCATCCTGATGTGGATGCAAGATGTAAGCCTAAGTTAAAGAAATGGAACAAAAGTCAGATCAAAATGTGCTCTATAGCTGATAGATAAAACAAATGCGCATTTTAAAGAAGGTAAGTGGCAATTACACCTGACATTCCCTGAACTGCATGTGATTATCCTGCAGAAGATTAGGTGGGTAGTTTCTGTTCTCTTTTGCTCATGTTTAGAATAATTTTGTTATGGATTCCAGGCTTTGGTGTTCTTGCTTGAATCCACATCATAACTTTGCCTTCTTAACAGAGTTTCATGGAAACTCATTTTGAAATACAAATTTTTCAGGCCTAGGAGAAGTAGGTGTTCTACTTATCATTGCCTTCATCTGAAAAGGCTAATGTGCATATTATCCCTATCGTGTAATAAAATCTGAACTGATTCACGGAGCCTACATTTTACTGAAGTCCCTTATATTTACAATTGGCTAGGCATATCAAAAGCAAAGAGGAGTTGCAGAATTTTCTCTTGGTGAATCCGATCCCTGCTTTGGAGGTATCATATAGTAGCATGACTTGTATATAGTATTCACTGAGCCTGCATTTACTTAATAAAGAGTACTCTATTGAGGAGCTCTGCAACTGGTCAAAGGGCAGAACTCATACAGCAGTTCTAACTCAGCCCTCCATCCAGGTTCCAAAGTTATTACACAAGCAAGAGGCAAAAGCAGGAAGCTGGATCGCAAAAAAAAATTCTGACAGAGGAAAACTAAATACAAGAAAATTCAAATGGAGTCACAACTCTATACTGCTGGTAGTATTTAGGTTTTGTTCAAAGATAAGATGATTCAGATTCACCAGAGTATCTATTCAAGGAAGGCATCTCTCATGTATCTGGTTACTTCTGTAATACCATTCTTTCGGAGAACATGAACTCATAATTAGATGATTAATCCATCATGATTAATTAGAGGATTAATCATTAATGAAAAAGAAGCCATGAGGGAGTAAAGTAAGACAGGCCACAATATTTACCACACCACAGGATTGTGGCAGTTTTTCTAATCCATAGAGGTGCAATCACAAACAGTGAAAACATCCAAAGATTACTAGATCCACACAGACCCAGGCCCAGATAATATGCCATCCCCTTCTTCCAGATCTATGTCCCTAAACGAAGCAAGCAGAGCAATTAGTTAATCTGTCATTGAGCACACGATCTTGTTCACTGCCATTGCTGAGGCTCCATGACATCAGTGGCTCAAGGGTCTTATCCAATTCCAGCTTTTGCAGGTATATAAACCCTCAGTCCTCAAACTGGTTCAAGGATCTATATGTGGATCTGTAAGTGGAGGACGCCTATGAAAACAATGATCTGTTTGTAGGCCCATTACTAAACAGCACTAACTAAACCAAAAAGAAATCTACTGAAGTATAATCACAGCACAATCAGTAGTTGAAATATCTAAAACATTCTATGATTCTCATCATAGAAAAATGTAAGCAGCATGAAAATCCTAATCCCAAAGATGCACATTATTTGTACAGAAGACAATACACCAACTCATAAGTAGCAGTCTGCTGGAAAAAGAATCCATAATTAGGAAATGTGCCTTTTAGGTCACTAATCATAGTGGAGCTTTGAGTTAGCATAATTGTAATTCAAAGATAAATCCATTGATGTGGGTACAAGAGCTTCCCTTCAAAACCTGTCACTTCATAGCAGTCTTTTTCTTAAGACATTTAACAGCCATAGTAAGTGGAAGTTGCTCTTCAAGCATAGAAATTAGCAAGAGTTATCTCTGATGCTGCCTTTGCATAAATTGATATAGGTAAGTAGTCTGCATCATTCTCTTGAACACAACAATAAGGCATTTTTCTTAACTCTTAAAATTCCCTTTTGTGCAAATGGTTATTTTTGTGTGAGTGTATGCAGACAGTTAATAATTTGACAGGCATTTTAGTGCCTTAGTACTGCTAGAGGTATATTTTCTTTTACATAATGTCCAAACAAATTATCTGTTAAAAATAAACTGTGGTGTAGCACAGTGTGAAACGGAATTTAGCAGGCAGAAGATCAAAAGGAATTAAGTGCCAGAGCTCTGGCCTATATGCTCGTAAAAATTGATTTGACTTAATAAGTTTAATGCACAGGGGAACTGCGTGGCGTGCAATGCTTTCCTGCTGATTTTTAAAATGTGAGGGAGCACATCTATGCTGATGTCCATTGATTAAGCTCATGAATACAGAAACTGGGTGCTTCACCCTTCTTTTTTTTTTTTTTAACTAATTCACAGAAAAAACCCTGCTAACAGCTGCTGCTTTCCACTCATATGAAATACTTCTTTTCCCCATGTGACAGTTAGAAAGTAAAAGTCCTGATTTAATTTATGTTTTTTAATAACCCTCTTTTCCAACAAAGTGTGGAGATGCTGTGTCACTGGAAGTTAAAGATAGCTGTTAAAAACACTGTTTATATTACCTAATGGTAATTTGTGAATTTCAGGGTTTTGTTTTTTTTTTTCAGGGTGAAAGTTAGCTTGGTTTGGATAAAAAGCTCCTGTGGAAGGGCAGAAATATTGAATTTATCTAGAAAAACAAGTAATTTCTGTTCTTATTAGACCTTGTAATCAGCCTCTAAAAGGTGTTTGGATGTAAAATCAAGAGACTCAATGCTTATCAATCATAAAAAGACAGCTTTGATGCATTCTCATACTCCTTACCTTCTCAGTAAGCACTGTCATGGTCCCTTCCTTTTGTGAGAACAAACGAAGTGGTATAACCATTTTTCTGCAAAATCGTTTTCCCTGTATGAGGATGTACGTGCATGACACCTGCTTGGCTGAGCAGCCACAGCTCTTTAACAATTCTGTCTTTTGTTCAAGGACATTTTTCATATTTATGTTGATAAACTGGTAGTCTATTTCCATCATAGCTGCTACCACAGTCACAAAGCAGCAAAGTACTCCAATTCCAAGAATATCTGAGAAGATGACAAAAGTTAAATGCAGTTTAAGGTGTACAGATTAGGTTAAGATGTGACCTTCCTTATCTATCCTTGACTAACAGAGATGTCTTTGATCTCTTATTTTATTACAGCTGTTTATCTGCTGGGTCTTTGATATACATCCCATAAACTTAACTGGGAATTCAATCACATAACATGAGTATGTTAATTATAGTCATACATCTGCTATATTTGATGAGAATCCAGGCGCCATGGTGCAGTATTGGAGGGTGGAGTGGCTGGGAGTGGCTCATTGCTTGCTAAGACTGAAACATTGTGCATAGAATCAGATGGTAAGAAGGTTGGAATTTATTGTGAAGTTTCTTTTGGGATTACTGTGCCCCAGTTGAACAGAATTGAGAGCTGCCACATCATGGAGCAGCCTGGCTGCTGGAAACTGCTCTTGAGAGTCTGCATATCACACATTAACATTAGTCTCTTCTTTCCCACAAAGACATTTTTTATGTCTCCATCTGGAAATAGAACCAAATCAGATGACCCAATCTATGAGCATACTTCTGACCCATTTTATTGCTATTTCCTAATATTTTGGTCCTGTTGGAAAAATACTAAGAGACAGATTATGATATTTCATTAACCTGAGCTTCTCTAGCTTTTCCCTTACTGCCATAACAGACAGAAACTCAATTAAAATAGAAATAGAATTCTATTCAAATAGAAAACTTACCTTGACTGAAGTAGCACTAGGGAAAGTAGAATTAAACTTTTATTTATGAGATGCACATTTTCCTTTGAAAAGTTCCAAAACAAGTCAGAAACCTACATCTTGCTAAGAAAAGCAGCCCCCATTCCCATGCTTTTGAACATTTTACTGCACATATGCTTTCTAAACAGACCACGTTAAAGACATATATTTACTTCCCTGGGTAAGTTCATTAGATTTTGCTATTCATTATAATAATTTACAGGAAACTGCCATCAGCTTTTATGCATACTAAAAGAGTAGTCACAGACCATGACCATGAGCAAGTTCTTGTGAGTGGCCTTGTAGAAACAGAAAGTTTTTTGACATTCACAGTTCTGAACCAAAGTCCAGGAATCTGAGTGCTTCTGAATCTGCTCTCAAAATCTTGGTCTGTGGAGTTTTTCACCTGAAGTGCCCCATTTTTATCCTTTGCTTGTGATTAATGACTTCAGGAGCAGACCTCAAACTTCTCTGTGTTTCAAAATATGTTACATTTCACACTGAAAGAAAACCTCTAAGGAGTGGTATAACTCAAGGGGCAAATTCTGCTGCGGCAATCAGTGCTTATGTATGACAGTTGTTCTAATTTTGTTCAAGTCAGCAGCCTAAACTGCTTTGTCCTGTGAATTACAGCACTCACAAATTATTCTTGCATGAAAAATGTATATCCACATGGACTTCGGTGAGGAAAGAAAATGAACAAAGTGGTGGTTTTCCTTGGTTCTTATGCAGTTTTTCTCACAGGCTTGCACCTGCAGCTCCAGACTGTTAGAGCAGGCGCTTAAAGGAACTGATTGCCACTGGCAAAGACTTCTCCCCTTCCTTCCCCCCTCTTGCTGCCTCACGATTCTAGCTTTTGGTTTCCATTAGAGAATCAAAGACACATACAAAGCCTCACAACCAGTCAGTAGGCATGATTGCCCTGATCTAGGCCCACTTTGGTCAGTGCTGACAGTTACAAGCAGGAATGATAAGCCCAAGGCTTGAGCTCTTAAGGCTCCTGACAGGAATGGCATAATCAGTCTGGGAAACACTCCCTAGTGAGTCACTGAGAAACATGTTCTGTTTCCATTTTCCCTCTCTTTTTGTTTTTCTCCAGGAATAACTTACCATTAGAGTTAACATCTGCCATACTGCAGGGCCTTTTGTGCAACACTTTCTATAGCAAAACTGTACTCAACTGCTAGAAGTATAAATTTCAGCTTTTTATTTGATCTTATTTGACTGCCTTTCCCCATCCCACAGTATATCAAGAATATGCAGGTATATAAATAATACACATGTGCATACCTATATATACACACAAGAAAAAAAAAATCTCAGCTACTCATTGAATTCAAATTCTTATCCCAGTTAATTTACATGATCTCCACTAACAATGCCAAAAGTCTTTTCTGCAGCAGAGCAAGTGTACTTCTCATCTATGTACTGGGCTAGGGCTGTGCTTGGACAGCCTACACAGATATGCATAGGATCTGTTTATTTGGGCAAAGCAAGCAGCATTCAGACAAGCTTGCATCCAGAACTTTACTGCCCTTAATTCCATTAACAGCTGTCACAACTATAAAGGTTGTGATCCATACAAGACTCAACATTAAGTACACAGGACAGCTCTCATGGATTTGCCTACCAAAAGCAGCATTTGTGTACATATAAGATCAGCACCAACAAGACACAGCCCAGTGCAGACCACTGCAGACCATGGCTCAGAAACATCAGGTAAAACTTCTACTCAAACACGATGCAAAGTACTTTTGGAAAGGGAATTGGTGAAAATGTGTTTTTACTATGATACTAGTCAATTATCTCATTACAACTGTGGGCTCTTTCTCCTTTTCACTCTTGCATTGTCATGAGAAAAGTGGTTCCCAGTTGACATGGAACATAAAATCCATAAGCATGCAAAGTGAGACAAAGTAGTTTTTAAAGCCTGACACTTTTATTACTAAGAGAAAAAAATCCTAGGCTGAATGCTAACAGCTTTGCAACATTAGTTTCTGGATCTTTCTAATAGGAGTTATAGAGAACCTTGCAGGGAATTAACATTTCACTCTATATATCACAATAAAACAACTAAACATGCTAACATATTAACAGAGAAAGTAAAGCATGCAACAAGCTTCTAATCATTGCACTAGTAACACAGGTGAGCCACATTTTATCATACATCCTAAAAGAAGGCCTATGTGCTATATTTCAACCAACCATGGAGAACTTACCTTTCACTGCAATGACAGATCATACAATACATTTAGTTACCAACAGCAGCTCAAAAAAAAAGCACAGAATCAACCCTTACTTATTGTCCAAGTTCTAGCATCCAGCATTAAGACAGTGAAGACAAAACACCAGCCAAAGTATGCCACATCACCTTTTAAAATCTTCATAATGGAAGATATTAATTCCACCTCTGTGACACTGAATAACTCTCCACAGATCAATAGCTATGTCAAATAGGTTTCCTTATGGTTACATGAACACTGTTTTAAATTAGAAAATGCAGGACCCACCTGGCTCTGAGAAGAAAGTTGTAGTAAGACTAGGAACAATAAGAGCAATTAATTTATGGTCATTGCAGACTTTTTACTGTTGTATTCTCAAATAGTTACTCCTAGCAGTGATGAGACCTGTGGGAGGGCTTCCACTGACTCCTTTCGGAGGGGACCCATTCCCACCATCATGTGTGATCTGCCCTCTGAGCAACACCACCATAATGAAAATGAAAAATGAGTTACAAACAAAATAAGTCAGAAACATAAAAAATAAACATCGCATTTATTTAAATAAAAATATACACACAGTGTACAATGGACATGGCTTACAGACAGCAATGAAACAAAAATGCTAAATCCTGAAATATAAAGAGTTCAATTACTATAGTTGTGCTTCATTTCTCTGAATAAACACACGCTATGGACTGAAGTGATATTGATGTTACTTATACACAGCCCCATGTGCGCCAGAGCATGAGACAGAAACATTACAAGAAATAGCTATAGAAAATGAAAACAAGTACCAAAGTAATCGGGGATTTTAGAAATTCTAAAGTCAGACCATTCATAAAAGAGAAGTGCTGAAAACTTCTGAAGTACTTTGCGTGCATGGAAAGAGTACAAAACATTGCTGCCAACAGTTAGAGATCTAAGTAAGAGCAGCATGGTCCAAACCTCAGCATTCCAAAGCACACAGATACAGGGAGCTCTATTATCACAGCCAGATTTCTACTGTAACTCTTCCTCCCTGTCAGCACACAAACATCATGCTTTATGTTTCAGCTCGTTGGAATACAAATATATTGGCTCACAAGAGTCCTCTAGTTTATGTATTCTGAATTATTTTCATGTTTATTTGACAAAACTCAAGTCTTTAGTCTTGCATCATGAGTATTGTGCTGAAAATTATTGTTATTATATTACTTATTCAAGTGGATGCTTTAAGAGAGATTAAATAAATGCTTAAATGCTGCAGAGTATAAGCTGAAAGCTCTGGCAATGCAATAGTCAATGTGCTGTGTGACTAAGGAAAAACAAAAGCAATGTTCCAATGACTGAAGTCTGGGATTTTTTTCTTTTCTGCTTTAAAAAGGTATTTTTTTTATTATTATTTTTGTTGTTTGTATTTTATTCTTTTTTTTAAACACAGAACTGAAAAGGTAAGTGTTGTGAAGAGCACTGAATTATTTTAAAGCACTCTAATTGCAGACATCTGCTTTTAAGCTACAAGTAAGTGAAAACATGCAAATTCATGTCTCATGGCATTGCCTGTACAGCTCAATTCCTTTACATTAGAAAAAGCTTAAATATAGATATAAATGGTTTCAAGTTTACCACACAGCCAACTGACATGATACACGTTCAAGGCAGTTAATTGATCACACAAATTAATCTCACAAGTAATTTTGCTCCATAGTTTTTAATGCCATTTCTTTCTTGGTTGATGTTCAGTGCATTTTCTGCTTTTTATAAGCAGCCCATAGGATTTCCTGGAACTTGTGTTTAAACTAGAAATAAAAATAAGCTTACTTTCTGAAGCTCTTAATAGGCATATTATACAGTGGGTTTTGAAATGATATGTTGCACTTTTTTCCACTTAAATTACTAGCAATTATTTAGTATACCATTACAATTTATTTCACTATAAATAAGTGAATTTTCATTAGGACTGATTGATTTAGATGCAGAAAGTGTTTGTTAATTTCCTTATTTCACTTACCTAATGCCAAAATTCAGACAGCACAAAAATTAACATTGCAAACAGCTTCATTAAAGCTCTTCCTCAGTTAATATTTTGTTTCAGCTGTCCTCTTATACTGTTTCTTTTTTATAACACATACATTGCTAGCATTCCATGAAAATACACAGCTTCACATATACAAAAATTAGATAACATAATGAAAAACTTCTGCCTCCTAGTTGTTCTATAAAAGCCAAAGGATAAACATTTACAAGAACATATTTTATACTCCCTAAAAGAAGGCCACTTAATAACATCATGCCTAGGCTTGTTACGCATTATAACAGTATTACAGTCAACTCTGAGGAAAAAAAGAACCCTACTTTAACCTAACTTTAGACACTAGTCTGTGGTACAAAACCCCCATATAAACCTGCAATGTATTATACAGATATTCAAAGCTAGAGGCCCTTATTTCAGGATTGCTCAAGGCAGATCCTTACGATTTTATTTCTACAAATAATTTCCTCAGTGAATAAGCAGGATTTAGCTTTAGATATCAGATGTATCTTTGAAGGTTCATCTCCTAGCCCTTGAGAACTGCTCTCCCCTCAAAGTAGATTATAACTTACAAAAGTTTGAACAGAGCAGATATGGAACATCTTCCGTGAATCTACCACCAAAATCAGAATACTTCCCTTAACCCTTTGCAAAAGAAATGGTGTAGCTTGCTCATAAAAATTAATTTGCTTAATTTTACTCACAGAAAACTATAAGGATATGTGCATGATCTCAAAGATGATTTAACTCATGTTAGGCATTCAAACAATGCACAGGTGTTGAAGCAGCTTCCACAAAGAGGACTCCAAGTAATGTAACTATCAACCTGCAGTGAACCTTCTTTGTTTCTTCATAAAACCCACTTGTTTGGAAGCCATGCTCAGCTGACAGTTCTGCTTTAATGACCCAGCGTTTGCTTGTGTGGCCTCCAGTAGCCCACAACAGGCAATGAATCAAACCAAGGAACTTTTGAGCCTGATTCAGTACTGAAGCAGCAACAAGGCTCTTTTAGGAGACTTGGAACCACACCAGTTTGCTATACAACAGTCTCATGACCTATAAAAAGATGTTCCAATAAAAAAACTGGCTTGAAAAAGTTCAGCCTATTCGGCTCAAAACCCAGCCTACTCTACTGTAATGGCCCAAGCTCAATGAAGTTTCACTGTAGTACACTGATGTGGGGGTTGTTTTCTTTTCTGTGTTATTTAGTTTCAGAAGACATGATGGGAAAGGCTGTTAAAACAAAAGGACAGGAATCCAATGCCTTTTTTATCTTTCCCCACTCCACTACCCCCCAGAAAATCTATGGGGAAAAAATCTTCAATATAAAAGTAACATGATAGTGTTAACAGCAATTTAGAATCCAAATGGGGTTAAAATGCTGAGACAAGATCTTGAAAGACTATTTTTCTGATAAGAAGAAAAGCTATAGAATTTCATATTTTGAACTTGACAGGATGCCCATGGGACATGAAATGAAGAATTATAGGAAACCATAGTACTCACCAGTGAATACCATCCCCACAGAGACTTTTATAGCTTGTTTCAGAGTTACAGTAGGAAGGCAGCATTCTGTACTGTACATCTCTAGGATTATTTCAGAGATGCACAAGGAATTTACTGCTAGTTCTAAATTGCACATCTAGGTATTTTTAAGCTAATAACAAACACAGCAGATAGTGAGGGCTAGTGCAGCAATAGAAAAAACATGACTGTCCCAGGAAGATTTATATTCCATAAATCCACAAAAAAGTTTTGTACAGATCAGCTATGTTATAGTTAAAGACCTAAATAAATTTATGAACATGTCCACCCACCTAATGACTAGTGCCCACTTCTACTGGTACATGACAGGAAAAAATCAAGGCATTATATTCTCATCTGCCTGAGCTTAGCTATGATGTAACACCAATTCTTTTGACATCTGTTGAAGTAATACTTTCCAGAAGAACAAAGAAGTAAATTGTGACAGCATATTATAAAATAATTAACATATGCACCAATACATCATTTAAATGACCTACTTTTCTTTGAAAAAAGTTCCAATTAGTTAGGTAAATATATTGTATTTCTGGCTTTGCTGAAGTCAATGAATACTGGAACAAAGGTCTCCTGATGTTCTACGAGCCCCAAAGGCTGATAATGCAAATATACAAGATGGCTTTAATTTTAGATCATTTGCATGTAATTATCCAATTCGAATTTCCAGAATCAGGCTCTTAAATATAATTTTTACTCGTATAGTTACAGATTTATACCCAGGTAATGGGCATTAATGGATTAAAAATAACAAATTATAACTCACAGTGCATCAAGGTTTCTTTGACTTCCATATCAGTAAGAAAACATTAAGTTCTCTAGCCATGGTAATTACAGTTTCCTACAGATGCACACATTCCTGGTGCAGTTTCATTCAAATAAAATTCTCACACTTCTGCTCCAGATATTTTTTTTCTCAAAATGAAGGCATTACATAAAATTCAGGAACCAGTGAATAGTGTGTGTGTGTGTGTGTGTGGTGGTGGTGGTGGTGGGGGGTTAACTGTATTTCTCTCTGGGAAGCAGAAGGCAGCAATAGATAGACACAATTAGAAAACACAAATGTTCTTTGTAAGACAAAATTCAGGACTAACATAAGCTGGCAGAAGCATTAACATCCATTTTGAAAGCTGACAGTTCATCCTACAGTGTCTACATGCAGCATTACAAAGTTGATATAAATTAGCTGCGTGGCTAACTAGTCCTAATACAACAGGTTACTCATAATTATAACATTTCTTTTAGGCTCTGTAATAACATACATGTCTTTATAGCTTGAAGATACATTGTCCCCTGTATATATAACTCATTTTCCTTACCTCTAAAAAAAATACATTTTTAAGGATTTATAGTAAATGTGAACAGGACAGGTCAAATTCAGGTCACCTTACTGAAGAATTAATCCCCCCAATTCAAATGTGATTTATAACAAAGTGAAATAAGTGTTATTTGGCTGTGGCACAGAAAGCCAAGAATGATACATTCAAATGAACTGCAAGGAATCAGAATGAAATTACTGAAATTACAGGCTGTAATTACTGAAAACATATTAAGAAGCTACCATGCTTATGTAAAGAAGATAAATGTAACTACCCAAATTATATTTAACCCAGGCATTAACATTAGAAACTCTTGTAAACACTTCCTTGAAGGATTTCATCATTAGTGATCAAGACCTTGGTGCCATGCTGGTTTCAGAAAACAGTATTTCCAGCCGTAAGAGACCCCTTAAATCAAATCTCAGGTTTTGGTTCAGAGTCACCTTGCAGATTGTTAACCTCAGGTCCTATAGCAAATAACATTTGCCTTTGTAATCTTCAATTGAATGACCCAAATAACTAATTCTAGCTGGCTTATGAGTCATACTAACCTTCAACTACACAAAGAAGACTTGAATATATTTGGTTGTGAGACTATACATTCCATTGCTTTTTCATGATATTTTATTTCGTAATGACTAACTGAAATTATTTTAATGTATAATGATAAAACCTGATAAAATTAACACCTCAACTGGTTACATGTTCCCGATTAGTAAGTCATAAACAGCAATTTTTGTATTCACTAATTAGAGTGATGTATGTTCCTGATCACACTTTTGTTAAACTTAGGTGTCAGCTTTTCCATATGTCCCTTCTGGAGGTCTGTAGTACTTTGGGAAAGCCATCAGCTGTATCATGTTGAATGCATACTTTCTGCATTTGACATTCTTCAGTACATTCTCTATGCGGCATCCTTCTCTAGTGAAAGGGGGAAAAAGTACAACTTCATGAAACACAGAATAAATAAATATGCTTTATTTGTTCATTGCAGAGTTTCAGCAACAGTTGAAGTAAAAATAACAAAGATTCAACTCTACATTTTTGTTTTCCACAATTGATGATACATCTTACAAAATTAAATCCAAGGCCAGGCCCAGTACAGTTATTGCCCTCAGAAATAGGTGATAAGATTTCCCCCCTTCAAATATATTTGCCCTTGAGGTTTTAAAGTTTAGTAAAAATAATTTAAATACTTTAATTATTAATTTGTTCTAATTCCATAAATATATTTGCCTCTTAAACCTTCTCATAGTTTTTTTCCAAATTGTTTGCTATATATGTTAGAGTACACGCTGCCCTAAAAATGCGTATTCTAGGAATAAGGCATTTTAGTAAGTCTGGCCCTAGAGATTTGCAAAGGAAAGTTTCATCTCTGCTTCATTTCCCGTACGTTCAGCTTTGCAATGGAGAAAAATAAAATAAACTAAAAAAAATAAATAGTTTTCAAACAGCCCAATGCAACACTCTGCGTTAGAAAGGAATGATGCTTCTTCACATACAGTACAAAATTCACAAGTGCCAAAGTAGTGCATCAAGACATAAACAGGACTTTGTTGAAAAGAATATAAAAGTCTCTTGAAAGCAAAAGCAACTAAAGCAACAATTACAAACAGGTTAATTTCATTATAAAACAGAACTTACTCCATTCCATTTAGTTACTTGACAAAAAGGGGTTAGTTGCAGTAAAGTAATAATCGTTTGCTAAACAAGAAAGATCCCATCAACTAGTAGCAATGAAAATAACACAATGAAAGTTAAGTCTCACAAACCACCACCCTGAAATATTCATCAAGGGGTTAGTTTGTGTTGTGCAAATTCTTTTTCAATCTTCTGGGTTTTTTTTTGTCAGACTAATTACTTTGGAAAGAGGAGTTCAAGCATTCAGGATTCCATATCTTGTAAGTGGGCTTTTTTTGAGTTAATTAAAGTGGGAAAGTTTTACCATAAACAGAAAGAGCAAATCAATTCACTCAATGCATAGTATATTTCTTGAAGTTTGGAAAAAAAAAATAACAAAAACATAATACATTTCAGTCATTTGTATCTTAAAGGTGAATCCTTGGGGTCTGAGATTGTAGAAATATTACAGTGTAATTCCTTTTCCTAAGTTAGTTTGTTGCTGTTTGTAGAAAAGAAAGGAACACGAGTGAAGTTTATTGATATTTGGCTAATAGCAAAGCAAGACTTAAGATAAGCCACACAACCAGCAAGTGTGAGCTGACAAGCAGCAAGGCGACAGGATAGAAGTGTCGAGAAGTTGGCTTGTTATCAGTTAGACAGCCTGTTTCGGGATCATCCGACTCATTCAGTGCTCCCTGGGTTTGTCTGCTGTTAAACAGGGGAAGTTAGGAACAAATAGAACAGCATTTAAACAGCAAAGAAAGCCAACATGTAAGTATTTTGACAAAGTGAAACTATATAACCATTTAAAGAAATTTCTGAAAAGTACTTCCAAAATACATTTAGCGTGTCTACAACTGATATGAGCAGCGTGATGACCAGGTGTCTAAGAGGTTATTAAGTCTGCTAGTTGCTTTGGAGTAGTATTCACAAGTTAACATTACATAACTTGACATGAATTATACTATCATTAAAATGAACACACACACCAAACAGAAACAAAATAAGAGAAGTAAAAAAAAAAAGTTAAGGAAGCAAAGAAAAAAAATACCATGAATATGTCACGATGCAACACTGACAAAAGACTGTCTCCATGGTGTCTGCAAGCTTTTCAGTCCTGCTTCACTATCTATTAGAAAATCTATAGGAAGAAACAGAATGGGCACATGCTCTTTTTTTATTCTTCAGCAGTTTTAAATTATGGTATATTGACTCTTTAAAATATTCACCAGTGCTGGTGGAATTCAACAGCAGTTCTTTCTATTTAAAGGCTCACACCTACATTTCTGCAATTACCTTATACCTTTGTCAAGTCAACTCAGTCAGGAAATAATCTGGTTACAGGAAAGTTCTACTGAATCACTTGAAGTTGCACAGTCACTGTCCTGTCAGAGAAGCCAGGAATACTTTCAAACCACTGTCAACCTCTTCTATTGTAGTCTTGGTAGCTTCTCTGCAAGTAGAATTATGCATACTTCAACTATACCCTTCAACCCCTCCAAACTTAACTTCATTGGTATATACTCAGAGCCCTCATTAGCTCTTTGGACAGTAAGGACTGAGAAGATTTTTACTTTTCTATATATTATGAATATTCTGGGATGAAAACATAACTTATCATTTTTCTCTGTGGACCCAGGAATAACCCAATATACAAATTATGACACCATGCTTTTTCAGCAGCACATGTTCCAAATGTGTTAATTTCCAAGAAAGAAAATGCTGGCAGACTATAAAAAGGCTGCAGAACAGTAAAGGTAAAATCACACAACGCCAGGTAAAATGAGAAGGGTGCATCAAAGACAGTAGCAATCACTTCAGCTTACAGAAAGCCTGCCCTTCTGACCTACATATTAAAAGGCAATGTTGAGTTTTTTGAGCTTGGATAGCAAGAGAGGTGCAAGAACTGCATTTACAGTATTTCAGATAAAATTCTTCCAGAAACTGTCACGGAACAAGGAACTGTATGATATGCTGACTTTGTCAATACTGTGGCTTATACCAAAAGAAATAACACCGTGTTCTGTATCAGACCATTCCAGTCAACACCTTTTTCCTATGGTCTACCCCCAGAACTTCCTTCCTCTTTCGATCACAGTGGTAATGTTAACATTTGGGATCAGATGAGGACTAATTGTATTGCTCTTTGCTAATTTTATCCTTTATCATGTATCTTTATGTACTTTTAAAAATATTTTGCCTGCTGTTTTTCCTTTTCCTTCCTTAATCTCTCCAGGATCCCACAAGTCTGCTTCTTTGACCCTTTTGCACTGTCCCCTCTCTCCTTTTCTACTTTTGGAGGTGAGCTTGTTGCTTTCAGTTCTTCCCCATCACACCCACAATGGAGGGCTCTAGCTCAACCCTCAGTCCTGTCTTTTCCTTCCCAGGTGCAGAGCCCAGGTGCTTTTGGAATGTTCTGGGTGTCTTCCACCACAGACTTCATATGTGCACCTACGGCACAGCAGATACACAGACCAAACTCTTTCCTCTGAAATGATCCACCTATGCAGCAACAAAGTTCAACATTCAGTAAGTTTGCACAGCCATGGCATTAGCCACTGTGAGGTACAGCCTTAGCTTTGCATGCTAACAGTTTACTCTGAGCTGGCTGAGTTACATTTACAGGTTATCTCTTCAGGGAGGAGCCCTCCTACTTCTGCCATGTGCCTTGTTCTGTTTTGCTCCATGTCTCATTAACAGTGTGACTGTCTTTTGTCTATGTTGCTACAAAGTCCCATTAGTATCAGTGACATTTACGCAGATGTAATGACAGAAATGCAGATAAAAGCCATTTCTTCTATTACTTTATTTCCAACAGAAAAACCTACAGTACATTTCTTCTTTGATATGCTAAAAAGAATGATCAGTGTCTTTCAACATAAAAAGTCCTATCTTCCCCCCAGGAAAACCACAGTGAACAGCTGATGCACAGGGACTTCTGTTCCACAAATTAGTCATATCATTCTATGCATGATTCAATAAGACATCTTCAAAATAGAGCAAGAGGAATCAACTCCATTGTTAGTTTCCTAAGAGCAGGCTGAGTGGAATACCTAAACATGCACTTAATTTAAGAGGAACATTTGATCACAGACAGATGCCTTGCTAAGGTCTGCTAATGCTTTTCAATGCACCGCAGTGACAATGTCTTCTAACACATCTTAAAGCATTCTCTGCAGTGGCTAATGTGTCTAGTTAAAACAAGGCCCTACACCCAGTTGTCAGCAGCATGACAACACTGCTTCCCCTGGCTCATCAACACCTGTAGAAGTTTTCCTGCAAACAGCATGAATTCAGCTGGTATCATGTCAACTGGATTTATTTGCCTTCTGACTGACACTTGGCACAACCAGAACAGAGAGACGTCTGACCCTGTTGCGATGTAGCTATCATTTTGGATGGTATAACCATTGTTTTAGATGTTCTTTCCACCACAAACCACACTCTCAACTCACACCAAAGGGAAGGAAGAAGACTCCCAAAATACCCAGCAAATTTTTATTTCATACACACATACACAATTTAAAGAGGAACAGTGAAAGCTTCTAAATCCATTAACATCTAGGGACGTGAACACCTCTCCAACCTACAGTACTATTTCTATTCATTCACTTTCAAATTGTTCATTTGAGGCTTACAACATAGCACCAATATAACATCATAACAGCCAAGGGTGCTGTAAGTTTAATGATGATATAACCATTTCAGTCTGCCTTCTATCTCACTTGGTATTTTATCATCTTGAACTCCTATTGGGATAATGCTGCATGCCTATCAAATGAAGCAAAGGCAAAACAGCAGGTGTTCTCTGTTGTTTTTAAGTTCAGATGATAAATTGTTTGAACCTCTAAGCAGTGGAGCAGAGACAATGAAAATTATGTGAGGAAAAAAGAAGCCTCTCAAGAGTCCTTATAAAGTCAAGCACACATACAAGGGCATAGTCTGGCTTTTGAGTATCAGTCACACTGACGTCCCTGTGCAAGGTTTTTTGGAGCTGCGTCTTATCACTTTGGGATATATGCTTCTCTTGTTAGAACTTTTACTGCTCCAGCTACTAATGATACTAGACATTCTAAAGTGTCCTAAAGCAGTGCTTCAGGTAGAATAGATAGGCAGCTCTCTACCAACACAAGGACCACACGTGCTAGCAGGACTTCAGTCTGAATTCATGTCTTGCAGCACGCATACTTTGGGGAAATTTTTCTTTTTTGCAGCAGACTCAAGCAAGCAGTTTCTGAGCCTGTTGGGTTTTTCTTGTCAAACTCCAGTGCTGACACAGCCAAATGGCAAAAGTGAGATGTTCCTCTTTAATCCCATCCAACAACAGCAGCACAAATATTTCTTCAACTAGAAGCGACTGCTAACAGTTCTCAATCTTACACAATTTTGCTTACTTACTTATTCCTTTTAAGACTATCATAATCAAGAATTCTTAAGAAAAAAACCTGTAAAGTGTGTTTTCAGCCCTCAGAGACTCTAAACAGAATACTGACTGCTTGCTTTTTTTAAAAAAAAACCATGACATGGGCTCAGCTGTAGCAGTCATTTTTCTCCTCCTTAGTAGCTGGTGCAGTGCTGCGTTTTTGACTTTTGGCTTGGGAACAGTGCTGATAACACCAGTTTTTATAGTTATGGCTTAGAATGTTTAGGCTGGCAAAGGACTTTCTGGTCCTCATGCTCTGCCAGGGAGGAGGAGAAGGTAGGAGGAAGCTGGGAAGGAGCAGAGACAGGGCACCTGACCCAAACTTAACCAAAGAGGTATTCCATACCACAACACATCATGCCCAGGATGTAAAAACAGACAGCAGAGACCCAGAAGGGTGGGGGTGCATTGTGTGGTTGGGGTGGTGAGCAGCTGTAGTCTCTTTCCTTGTATTTCTCTTGTCATTATTATTATTGGTGGTAGCAGTAGTGATTTATGTTATACCTTAGTTACTA
>JASSUY010041844.1:0-25937 GCA_032466535.1 Forpus xanthops
TGGTGAGGCACTGGAATGGGTTGCCCAGGGAAGTTGTGAATGCTCCATCACTGATAGTGTTAAAGCCCAGGTTGGACGTAGCTTTGGGTGACATGATTTAGTGGGAGGTGTCCCTGCCCATGGCAGGGTGGTTGGAACTAGATGATCTTGAGGTCCTTTCCAACCCTAACTATTCTGTGATTCTATATTAGATGATTTGCAAGACAGGTCTACATATTTTATCAAAGGTTAGGTTAGAAGAATCCTATGCTAGAATAACAAGCGCCTGTAAGATTGGTACTGCTTAAAACTGCATTGCATTGACTCTTTGAAAATTTGCTTTCTAAGAATCAACTTAGCTAGACTGGCTGGCTCCATCACACTTAGCAAAAAAAGAAGTGTGATCCAACTGTAAGTGCATATGGTATAATGTGTCTAAATACTTTGCAAGAGATTTTAGGCCTACTTCTACCCTAAGATTTAATGGCCAAAATCTCCTGTAATCACCATATCAACTATGACAAACCTGTAAAGTGCAAATGTCTTTACACTGCAGAAAATACAACTTTGCTGGTATGATTTCTTTTGATAAGAGACAAATGCACTGGCAAAAGTATTTATAAAGAATCTATATTCAATAAGCTTTTTGCATGCCTAAGTTAATAAAAGCCTCCAGATTCCAGCAAGACCTTGAACAGGTTCTGCATCATTCAGGTTTTTCAGGACAGCAACATCAGGCAAGGATGAAGTGATGTGATCCTGGACATAGCTACAATGTTAGCTGCACTAAGTAGAGACTGGGAAGCTGTCAGAGCCCTGACACATTGTGCAATTAAGAATGCACATTGCACAGATGGTGTACATTCTGTGGGAGAAGATGATGCTACAGCTCCCCTACCCTACCCATCAAGTGTATGTCTGGACAATGACAACCAGCAAAGGTCGCTCTCATAGATGCAGCTACACCCACATGACTATACATCTTTGAGGATTTCATGTTTCTTTGCATGAAGATGCAGAGGAAATAGACTGTGCTGAAAAGAGCCCGTATCAGCTGCATCTGCACTGACAGCCCTTTGCTATGTCAGAGTACCTTTGAGTCAAAGCAGTGAGTTGCCCAGGCCTTGATTCATTCCAGCTAAAAGGTAGGTACCTGAAAATTCATCACTTCGTTCAAAGCTGTATATGAAGAGGGACAGGTTTTAGAGAGGACCACGTGTTATCATCAGTGCCTCTGATTCTGTGACTTTTCAGATTTGCACAAGCAGGACATTTAGAAAAATTAACCCCACAGCAATCACAAAGTGAAACTAACCCTGGATAATTAAGTTGTGAAAAAATGAGTTTTAGAAAACAATGCAATCCACAACCCAGATGCAAGTTATCCAAACTCCAGGAAATCTGTGGCCAGCTGTGAATGCACACAAACTTTGTTTAGCACACAAACTCTAGCACCAGAAGAAGCAGGAGTACATCCCCTTCATTAGCACTTTCTTTTACATTTCCACAAAAAGCTTTCATTACATTGTGTTGTACTTGTCAAATTAAAACACAGCCTGCAGAAATATGTTGGCAGAAGCCTCATCAAGCAAACTTCATCCTTACTTACTCATATTGACATGTGAACATAGTCAGATGAGAGAAGTAGGTTTAAACTAGAAAGAAAGCTGAATGTCTGGAAGGAGCAGAAAGCTTGGAGCTTCAGAATTCTCGGGCTTCAGACACAGCACACTTCAATACTAGGAACAAGAACTCCAGTGCAATGTAAGAGTTAGAGAACAGGATAGAGGAAGTAAGAGGGAAAAGAGATGGGGAAAGGAGAAAAACAAGGCAGCAAAGAAAGAGCAGGAAACAAAGGGCAAGTGCAGTAACGGGCAGAAAAGGGCAATGAAAAGGAAAGGAAAAGGAGAGGGATTGACAGAAAGTGATAGACAGAAGGGGAGAGAAATCTCTGCTGGTACAGTAACAAATAAATCCCTGCGGCATGACAGGCGTCTGCTGAAGCATTTCATTTCCCCGCAGCATAATGGTGTGTTATTGCCCATTATCTGTTCTGTCAGTGCCAGAGTCGATATTAAATGAGGGGCAGCTGCATTTAGCTGCCATTTTTCAGCTGTCTCCCCGTTACCATGGAGACCCGCTTGTTTTCTGCTGAACCTGGCTGCGAGGAGACGGGTGCGTGCATGGGGGGAGGCAGTCAGCGCCGCAGAGCGGCGGGAGCGAAGGGCAGGCTGAAACTGTGGAGGAACGCAAGCAAGGGGAGGGCTGATACCTCGCGCCCTGGCAAGCGCTACAGCCAGCCGTGTCAAACACCCTGTTAATATGCAGAGGGGGTGACAGCCAAGCATCTGCACAGTGCTTTGACTTTCACAAGTTCCAGCAACTGCCCCTTCGTGTCCCTGTCCTTCTCCTTTCCCTACACCCTTCTGCCCAGTAACAATTACAGCAACCCTCCCCTCCTCTCTAGTACCTCTGCAGCAGCATCTATAACGCTGTATGAAGCAACGATGAGCTAAGCCTCTCAAAGACCACACAGCAGGCTGAGAAGCATTAATACCCCTAAAATACTAATCAGGAACCTGAGGCACAATAAAACATAGTTTGTCCCTCTCTCCCAACAAGATTTAAACAGCAAGCTGCTGGCACGCACAGGTGCCAATGCCTAGAAAACTTTATTCAACATTTTCCTGCTTTAAATATGAGGATGTTCCCTACAGGGAAGTAAGTGGGAGACAGCTACACAGGGAACTGGAATGAAATGAAAGACATTGTTTCCTTTTCTTGGCTTCTTAATAAAAGGCCTCCTTAGGGGAAAAATGCACTGGGCTCTCCCTTACCATTTACTTATTGGTGTCAACACCAACGATCACATCTAATTGACCCTTGTATTTGATCTTCAACACCGTTGCTTTAGACTCACCAGCAGCATGTCTACAGTAATTATCAGAGCCTTTCTCCCATTCTCCAGTGGCATCCCAATCACACCAGTACAAGGAAAGTTGCCTGTTAGAAGTGCTGTCCATGCTTAGCATCAGAGCCATCTGGTTCCAACTAGAGTATTTTCAGTCTAGCTACACTGACTGTAAGATGTTTATCTCTCCTTGAGGACCTTATTTTTCTTAATAGCTTGTGAAGGAGTTTAGAAACACTTGGGAGAGACATGGTGAAAACCAAACTGTTACACTATACCTAAATTAACAAATGAAATGGAGCCTAGGCATGCTCCCAGATTTTTAAACATGGTAGTTTGTAACTTTAAACTGTTAGAACAGTCTCTTACACGATTTCTCTTACTCTAACTAACACTCTTTCAAGTAGTTCCTGGGCATGGGTCAGGAGTTAGGATATGCCCTTTACCATTCCCAGGATGCATTTCGAGAGTCAAGTCCTCATCTCCTAGTAGAAATGTGTCCAAACCTTGACATTCTCTTAGTCTGATGCTTTTGCATGCAAAGTAACTGCATCAGTTTGCGACTTCCAAAATCTAGTAAAAACTTTTAAAAGTAGATTGTAAAGAAATTTTTCAAGTGGCACAATGCTGTTGATGTTTTCCATCACATTTGCTACCTTCCATATCTCTACTGTAGTTATCTAGCATCTTCATGCATCTTTTCTTACCTTGCTGACTAATGACTTCTTTAGAATTTCTTATTGTACCATGCTTAAGAAAAGTAAATCTGCCCATATTGCTTATATGCTAACCCGTCCTTTAGCTTCACTCTCACATTTTTTGCATTGGAATATGGAACTATCTTAAGCACCACATTGAGCACCAGGCTACCATTCAACCAGCAGGATCTTATTTTTTCTCTCAGGGATGCCTAAGTTCACAGTGTCTGATGAAAGTGGTCTTTGTAGTCCAAGGGAATTTTGCAACAGTAGTGGGAGCAAAGAGCTGATTTAGATGATTGAAAATATTGATGCTAATGAATTTTTTTAGCCTGTTGGGTTAATGGCACTAGACTGGGGTTCAACTAGTCAAGGAAGACAAAGGGAAGAAAGAAATTGGCCCTGAGATTAAAGAGGAAATTTTGTTTTAATGCAACCTCTGGTCAGCAAAATATTGTGACAAGAATATTGACAGAGCAATCTTTAAAACAAATGGGAAAGCAAGAGGGAAATTGTGCTGCAGTGCTCTTGCAAACAACCTTGTGGCCATTTCAAGGAGTTTCTAGATTTGTGCTGCCTGTGATTAGACTTAGTTTATACAGTACAAGTAAGTTGGTTCCATGACATGCTAAACTTTCCCATTCAAGTTAAAGAATACCTTCAGAAGAACAAGGGAATTTGCAATGAATTCCCTCAACCACATTCCCCACACCAAACAAATCCATGGCTAAGAAACAAAACAAGGCAACAAAGCTGTAAAAGGAACTTAACTGCTAGATGATACAGACAGATCATAGCTATTCAACAGTTTTTAATCAAAAGTACTGATTTCTAACACCCTAGGGATATTATGTGGAAAGCTTTCTGGCAGACAAAACCAGCACTTAAGTTTGTGGGGAGGGAGCGCGGATGGATATATCTACTTTTGGATTTCTCTGAATGTTTATTTCCCATACTCTTTGGCCCAAAAATTTACCATGGCTATCATCTTCCTTTATACAGTCTATTGCCTTGAATATAGTCAGTGAAAAGTAGGTATGTCATGTTTGGCTCTATTTATTTGCATGCATGTGCTACAAGGCAGCACAGCTGAGGATCATATCTATATTCTATATGTCACCAAACCCACTGGTATTTTACTGGCCATGCTGGTTAACTATGAAGTAAGAATTCATTGAAGGGTAGCCATATCCAAGATGATCAGCATCCTAGGAAACTTGTATCTTTAAACTCTGTGTTCGTCTACTGCCTCACCCAAAACTCTTTGAAGACTTTCCCCTGCATCAGAACCTGGCTCAACTGCCTGTTCAATATAAATTTTTCCATTATTCATGGAATAATATTGAGGCCTATAACAATTTAGTCCCTCATCTCCAGAAAACCACATCTGAAAGCAAATAAGAATGACTTAATTTGTTCAAAGTGATATAAAACATATCCAAATATTGGAAAAAGTAAGATAAATGTCATACTTTCAACACAGTCCTTTGCAAAATGGCATTCCTTAATTTGCCTTTATTTGTGTCTACAGCATACCAGCATAGTGCTAAGAAAACAACTCTCTTGCTGTCATCACCCTGTATACAATTCTTTGATGGCACTATCAAAGATGCACCTTTAGCTGTAGCATCAACGGACTGGTGATCCGGGTGATGGTATTCCTAAATCTGATTCCTACTGCTGATGGCCAAATGGTGTACATCATGCTGCTAACAGCAGCTCTGTTTTTCTGCATCTTAAAACACAATCCAACTTCGAATATTTAAATACTCGAAATACCGTAATTAAGCTGTCTGAGCTTCTGCATCAGAATGCAGGCCCACAGGGCAGACATTTCAGAAGGTCAGAGCCCAGTATCACAATCAGCTTTCTATAAAAAACTTGGCCTCAGTTTCCATTATTCAGGAACAGATCTTCACACCTCAGTGTCCCTGGTCCTGAGCATTTCACATGCCTTGCCTGTTCAAAGATCTTTAAGCCATTCTACTGCAGAGGTGGGAAAGAAGGTTGGGTCCTCCAGATGCAAGCCTTTGGCACTGAAGCCTCTTCTTTCCTATTCCATTATGTCCCAGGGAAGAATATTATGCTTTGCAGAGTACTAAAACAGTCACGAGGAAGCAGAAGTGAGCTTTCATGTCACAACAGACTTTATTAGCATAATTCCTAATTGTGACTGTTTAGAAGCCCCATAAGAGCAAGAATAATTATGTTTAACAGGCAGAGTGATAAAGAGAAGAGATTAGTCAATTCTCCACCCCAGCCCCCGCTCTCAGACTGCTATAAAATCCTTTTCCTTTCCTCTACTATTGGGAACAGTACGAGGGAATATATTCCACAGAAAACAGTGGCCGTTTCTAGTGTCCCTAGGAATCTTCTACTTGTGACCTCTTAACCCTAGCTGCCTTAAATGTGACCTTGTACAAACATCTGCATGGCAGCATAAAACAAATTTTAGAACCTCACTAGAATACAGCCTATAAGATGCAAGATGAAACTAAGCTGAGGAATAGCGAAACCTAGAAGAATTGCAGTATAGTCCAGAACTGCACACTGTGAAAAGAACCCGTCATTTATTTACAAGCTTACAATACATTTCCACCACAATCAGTAAGAACGCAGCATACAAACACATTTAGTGCCTTTTCAAGAGCAATCAATCACTTCCTATCCTGCACCACTCATCTGAAGCATGTATCGAGACTGAGCCCTTGTGGTGCAGAACTGGTCAGAGGATATTCTTGGTGGTGCTGCAGAGACTGGAGCACAGAAAAGTTTCTCGTTTTGTGGTTGGACAGGACGGGCTTGCAACAGGGACCTGCAAACAGCTCAGTTCTAAGAGGGTTTACAGACAGAGAGAGCTCCTCTTTCCTGAACTTAATTCAATCATTATGAAGATAATGGTCCTTGAAACTTGGTTCTTTATGGCTAGAGAGGCCTGTTTTGGATACCACTGACAATACCAAACAGGAAAACACACAGAAGACTCAGCAAAGGGTGTCTGTCTTGGTAAGAAGAGGACTTTAAGCAAGGATAGCAAGTCAGGGCTCTGAATACGCTAGTATACTGGGCTGGGGACTGCCCCCTCCTGCCTTGCTCACTCCGCAGCCTGCCTAGCTCCATCTCTGGAGGCAGCAGGACATGCCCTGGCCTGCAAGGCCCCTGCAGCCAGCTCCCAACCCCCAGCAAGATCACAGACCCCATGGTACCTTGACACAGCATAAGATCTTTAGATGCCAACTGGTGTCATCCACAGCAAAGCGAGAGCTGCTCTCCCAACAAATGCAAAATTATGTAGCTATTCCAGCTAGCAGGCTTGCAATTACCTTTTTAATATGCATTAGCCATTGTTATTACAGTCTGGGGACAGCTGAACCATTTCACCCCTTTCCTTCTGTCCTTTAACTCCTCCAAATCTTAACAGAACATTTGTTTTCAAGCTGACTTGTCAATTAACTTCATCCACTCCCACAATTATCTACAGTTGCAGGTTCAGACCAGGTCCAGAACTGTCACCACAACTCAAGTAAAAAAACTTCTCCCCATTTAAACTGCGTTTTATATAACCAGGAGATTAAAGCAGCCAGAGACTCTAGGGTTTAATTCAAACTCAGACTCTCTGGTACAATTCTGTTTTGCTGCAGGTATTTCAATCTCCATTAGAGAGAGAAGAGGAACAAAATCTTACATGGCTTCATATGAATTTGTTTTGACTTTTATAGGTGGTGAAAGAGCTACATTAATAGCACAGCAGGGGCTAACCTGAATCCAAAGACCTGAAAAATAAAATATTCTCAGTATCCATTATTTCAGTACTTGTGAATTCCAACAAGATGAAACTTTTGTATGCTTATTACAGATGAGTTAAAAAACAGGCATAGATTAAAATAGATAAACCTCTCTATTTACAGTAAATCAAACAAATATGTAAAATGCATTACCCTTGGAGTCCTCAGAGATTCTATGTACTGGAACAAAAAGTAGGCATACCTAATTTAAATGCTCAAAATAAAACTGGGCAAGACATTTGCAATCTGATATGCGACCACCGGAGACAGACTCATCTGACGTTGAGAGCAGAAAGCTCTGCAGGCCTGAGCCATGAATCCAAATCTCAGACATCTGAGTTTTCACAAGAAATCCGTTATTTCTTACCTTAAATACCATAGATGTCTGGACATGGTTAAGTCACTGTACCACCTCTTTCTTAAAATAAGGAGTCTGATACTGATCCATTTAAAAAAAGTATTGTAGGGTAAATTGTCCATAACATTTGCAAAGCAATAATACTGCCACTTAGTTTTGCTCAGTCTTAAACAAAAACTCTTCAGGAACCACACACCCACTTGTCAGGATCTAAATCCCAGAAATTAGATCAAGTCTCAACGCAGAACAGAAAAATTAGAATCTTCTTGGTACCTCTCCCATTCCACTCTTGACTCTGCATCACTTGAGCAAATGAGCCTTGTCTAAGCTAATTTAAAAAAAAAATAGGAGTCCTTTAATCAACTGATCAAGAAAGCATCAAATAAGTAAGGAGGAAGAGATTTCCTTGAACCAAAAACAAAAGATCCAAATGTGCTAAGAATAAAGGGCTTCTCACTTTCAGCATGATGAGCCCCTGATGACCTTACAAATTTGAGGTGGAGGGTACATAGGACTTCACAGATGATGTCCTACACCAGCTTGCAGTGCTGAGCAGACACCCTCTACAGGCTCAGAGGCTCTGGCATTGAATATTTTACTAAGAGGGGTTATGATCACATGATAGATTTTGTGGGTATTTCAGTTTTCAATTTGTACAACCCTGATCTCCAATTTTATTTTGTATCAGAAATGAGTAAGTCACCACTGTCCTAAGACAGCACTGACATTCTGAGAAAGCAAAAGGAGATCCCACACAGCTTATACAGGAGAAAGTGGGACTAGAGGCAAAGCTTGGGTCACACTGGGCTGAAGAGGCAGTGAGCAATGAACACCCCTTTCTCAGAGGAGTTTTCACTGGATACTTGTGCTGGTTTAGCCAAAAGGCAAGGATGATCAAAGAGCAGAACTTTGATTGTTGCTCTTCTGCATGCATCCTCATGGTATAAGGATAGAGTACCCTGCTAAAGGCATTGCCCCATGGCTGACTCTTTCACACTGCTCCTGCAGCTGCAACAAACATCCCCACAACCTTTGCAGATCACCTAGTGCAAGAAACATTGGCTGATAGATCATGACCAATCAAATAGTCCTCCATGTAGGGCTGTGCAGCACACAAAAGAGTTAGGGAAGAATCCTACCCCCACAGGCCAGCGGTCCTCACTCTTGTGTTAGCAACAACTGGCATCCAAGCACTGAGCAAGGCAAAGGTTTTGGTAAAGGCTTAAGCCTCTCAGGAACTGGTCTGACAGCCCCTAACTTGTTTCATACAAGTTATAAATTTCATAGAGAACGGCTATTTAAATATCAAATGCAGCAGCAGGTCTTGGACCACTGGACAGGCCACTGTGTTTAGTCTGGCAAAGGGAAGGGCATATCCTCTACTGATGTCTTGTAGCTATAGTAATTTTAGCTCCTTTATGAGCCATACAAAGGGATAACAAGGCATAACCTCGCTATACAACCATAAATAAGTCAATAAATATGATGTCCAGTGGGAAGCATAGTTTTGATACAATCATGCTGACAGTTGACTGAGAAATCATGGTCTACTTCTATATCAGGCATCTGGTCAGTGATACAAGATTATCTGGAGGAAAAAAAATAAAAATTAAATATTAAGAAGACCAACAACAAACAATGGAAATGTGTTTTCTTCTACAATGGCTCCTTTTCTGGGGCTCTGAGTAAAATAATTCTGAACTGTTGTGGTCTTTTTGATTAAACAAAGACTCCACCATGAGAGGAACCATTTTTCAACTTTTTAATTGTTTCTATACGAAGACATACCCGGATCTCTAACAGCAGTATAAATCCTGCATATTTGTGATGACTTGTCTACAACCTATACATAAACCAGGGCTTATTTGCTGAAAGAGATACATCAATAATTTCAAATCAACAAATTTCAACAACATTGCAATTCTTCTGCCAGCAGAAGAATGGAGTGGCAAAATATAATGAACAAAGCATCCAGCTCACCTATCCCCTCTGCTCCAGCTGGAGTGGTGTGGCTCAAAGCTAATGGAAAGATAGCTACGATCAAGTGAGAATGGCTCCCTTCTAGAGTCTGAATCAGGCCCTTCTCTCTAGTCCTTGCCCTTCAGACATATTACAGCTTTTGCCATGGACAAATCATTTCAGCTTTTAATTCAGTCTCTCCTTTTATAAAAGGGGCCTAATAGTACTCACTTATCTACTTCAGTAGGATGCTTCCAGGATTAAAATTGATGCATCCCTGCTGAAGTAATGTGCTGTAATTACCTTGTTAATGTGCCCTCTCTTGGACTGAATGAAAATGACTTAGCTGTGTATCACAGGTCCCACACCGCTGTCTGCCTCAGCTCCTGGGCAAGCTTAGACAACTGGAAGATGATCCCTCAAGCCGGTTGCTCTTGTGAAGCTCAAGTGAAAAGAAAATGGCAGCCCTGCAGCCAAGGGATACAGCAAGTATGCTCTGCTTGACAAAGCAGACTCAAAGCCACTATGTAGAAGACTGCTTCTTTACAGGACAGTGGGAGACAAACAGCTATTTTCTACCTACATTTGGGTGACAAAAGCAAATCAAAAACAACCCCAAAACTTGTTGAAAATATTCTTTTCACTGAACTAGATCCCCTTCTGATAAAAGCAGTCAGGCATCCTTCCCACTTTTAAACCAATCTGTAATACGCATATCCCTGCCTGCACTCAAACCATTTTTTACCCTCCTGTGTGATTCTTCCCAATTAAGTATCCCTTTTTCCTCAGCTGCTCTAACTTCTATCAATGACAATAACACTAAGAAATTATGCAACACTGAGGAGAACGAACTAAGATTTTCTCTGTTTCTGAGATAAGTAGCTGGAAGAATCTATTACAGATCTACCCTGGCAACTGCAAGTCCATCTTTACTATGCAGAGATGCGCACAGCCCCGTCCATTCCTACACACACATAAACAAGTGAGGCTTGCAGACAGGATACGTCCTCATCCCTGCATCTCTATTTGCACTGCATTGCATTACCTCACTTTCAGCCAATCCAGCCATCGCATGCTTCAGCACTCTCCTCTCGCCTAGCACGTATCCACTGCCGGAGAAGCTGATTGCTATGGCAAACATGGGGGAGTTCAGAAAATTATGTATGGCCAGCAGCTGGCATTTGTAGAAACAAATAAAACCAACGCAACTTTAAAAAGTGGTATACAAAGGCTTGAAATTAGTGTCTTCTGCCATCAAAATTTAACATAACACAGAGCAACAACACTCACATACTGAATAGCAGAAAATTATATCCTGATAGTTTTTTTCTGATTTCCCAGCCCAGTTACAGTAATCAGAAATAAGGTGACCTCCTGTCGCAGGAGGACAATTCTGAAGGACAGTGCAAACAACAGTATTTCAGACACTACACAAAGTGGTACAATGCCAAGACTGCTAGAACTGAACACCAGCCCTTTGCCCTTATTCATCTTGGAAATCTCAAATATCTATGCTCATACATGACAATTCCTCCTAAGCAACCCTATTTCAGAGATCCCCAAGTATTGTCACCATATGAATCTTAGAGGGACTACATTTCTGTCATGGGTTCAGCAGCAGCAGACATTTTTCTCTTTTTTGTATTAGCTGGTGCAGCACTGTGTTTTTGATTTTCAGCTTGGGAACAGTGCTGATAACACCAGTGTTTATAGTTATGGCTTAGAATGTTTTGGCTGGCCAAGGACTTCCTGAGTTTCATGCTCTGCCAGGGAGGACGGGGAGACGGGAGGAAGCAGAAACAGGGCACTTGATCCAAACTAGCCTAAGAGGTATTCCATACCACAGCACGTCATGCTCAGGATGTAGAAATGGAGAGAGCAGAGACCTGGAAGGGGGGGGGGGGGAGGTTGTGCACTGCATGTTCGGGCTTGGTATCAGGTGATGTGGGTGCACTTCTCAGTCGCGCTGGGTGGAAATTAGTTGGTGAGCTGTTTTATTCTTTCCTTGTATTTGCCTTGTCATTATTATTACTGGTGGTAGCAGTAGTGATCTGTGTTATACTTCAGTTACTAAACTGTTCTTATCTCAACCTGTGGGAGTTGCATTCTTCTGATTCTCCTCCTCATCCCCCTGGGACTGGGGAAGAAAGAGGGGGGAGTGAGTGAGAGAGCGACTGTGCCGGTTTGGGGGCCTTAAATCACAACAGGAGTTTCTGCTCAAGGTACAGTGAATACTGCTGTTGTATTCCTTTAAAAATAAAGAAGCCATTATAAATCTTCATAAAGTATTCAGCACAAATACAGTGATCTTTTTACAATGATGACTCCACACGTTTGCAGTGTTCATGTATTGCTTAAAGCACTTTAGACATCTAGGACTGTCTTTTCCTGTTGTTTTCAAAGGTGATCAGATAATGCAAGCAACACTAATGATTTAAAAGATGCAGGACCGTGGCTAACTTGTCTAAAGAGTCACACCTGTGCTGGGAACAAGGGAAGCCCTGAGACTGAACTCTGTAAAGAGCAACTTTCTGCTGACGCCAGCTGTGAAATGGCCAGAAGCTCAGCTGACGGAACTGCTGTGGCCTCTCTATCACAAAAGCTGTTTTAACGATGACATCATATGGCACTGAGCTTCAAACTCACCACAGCATCGAAATGGTTGTTTCAACCTGCTTCTGCCTCAGTACAAGTTGTCTTGACAAGCAGCCCATCTTCAGGAGAGAACAAGATTCTTAAGGAGCTGCACACAGCGTTATCACTGTGAAGGTTTTATTCATAACCCCAAAAGTTTGAGCTGACTTTAAACTCTGAACTGATTTTTTTCAGTCTTCAAAAGAAAGTATATAAACACACAGGATATAAATGCTATTTCTATTAAAATTTAGCATCCATTTCAGTAACTCTGTTAAATCCTGCTATGTAGAAAATCCCTCAGTCTAATTATCAATAGGTATAAATATCTAATACATATATACACATGTATATAATTCAGCTTGTAAAATGTGGATGGTTTTACTGGTTTTAGAGAATGTATGTGAAAACATAACAGACCTGAGAGAAGATGAACCAGCTGGGGCTTCTTCTGAAATTAAAACCTCTAGGCTATGTGCTGCTTAGGACTCTTGCTGAACAGACCTGGGATTCTGCTCCATCGCACCTTCATTTGATAGTGCCAACATATCACTGTCTGTGTTGTGACATATGGCTGCTTTCCTCCCTCTGCTAGTAAATCTGGTACATTACAACATTCCCTGTGCCAAGTGTTTAGCAAACACACATGTTGCCAGCCAGAGTGTGCCTGGAAAGGACATGTGTCTTGAAATGAAGCTGTGCCAACTGCTGCTCCATGTCATAACACAGAAAGTACCCTGATATCTGAGTTTAGCAGCGCTTACACTAAGAATGACTGTCATCCAAAAAGCAGAGCTGGAAAAGTGCCATGGAAAACACAGTCAAATTAACAAATATATGGATCTTCTGCTCTCTTCTGATTTTGCATAAGAGATTTCCATTACAAATGCCTTGGAAACATTTGGCCTGAGGTCAAAGGGATAACAAAGAAGGGAAAAAAAAGGCAAAAAAAGACACGTAATTTGTATAAGAATATTGAATTGCTGCCCAAAAGCCAAGAATGCCAGTATTAGATCTTCACATAGTTCAGTGACCAGTATGGCATCTGTGGCATCTGTACCTCAATTATAAATAGCTACCAAATACTGCCACAAGTGTAAGAAACTGATGTCCAAGAAAGAACCTGTCCTTTAAAAACAAAAGTGGGGAGAATTGGGACAAAATGTTTAGGAAATCCAGAAAATATAGTAACTGGACATTTCAACTGCAAAGTGCAGTCAGATATTAATATGATGCTTAGTATAGAAAAAAAATAATTCCAAATAAATCCAAATCTCAGCATCTGTACATCTGATTTTTCTGGACTCTCCTCTTTCAAGGATCTAATCCTGGGACTGACGTGGCAGCAGTTCTTATCCTCTCCTGCTAAGTTGGCTCTCAGTCTTTTTCAAATAATCTGAGAAAACATATATATTAACAAAATTTAAAGTGCTAAAGATTTAATCATTTATAGATTTGTGTTGATTTCATCAATACTACACAGAGAGCATTTGGAAACCAAGGATAACTGTGAAGGCAGAAATAACAACCACAGGCTTGAAATGAGACAATTCTCTGATGCTGTTTATGAAAAAAGGAGCATGTCCCTAATACTCTGGCGCACAGGGATTGTGGCACACATGACTATTTGCAGTTCTATCCTATCAGAAGCAACAATGAAATAAAAGCATCAGATAAGACTTTACAGTTTTATAACACAAACTGTGGATAACTTATGTAAAGAAATGGGAAGATGAAGAAGCAGTTATATGGGATTTTTCCACGAGGCAAAGTGTGACAGGAGTTATGTGCAGGCTATGAATATGTTTTTGTAGAAGGGTAGAAAATACTTTCTCTCCTTCCCCAAATTATGTTATTTTCTCCAAACATTTGCAGAGTTGAATTAAGTAGTTTATAACAAGCTAAACACTGCAACAAACATGTATGTGCACTTTCTGCCTGCCATTAGCTGAATGACTGACAGCTACTGTTTCCTGCATTTCAGAAAAGTCAGCAGCAGCTGCTGGGTTTTAATTGGGACATCTAGCTTGAAAAGCTGGGCAATAACATTGTCAAGAAGCAAACAATCCCAAAACAACAAGAGAAAAGGAGTTTCAAGGATGGTAGACAGTGTTTACCCAAACCATCTTCATCTCAGGAATGTCATCACTTACTGAATCTGCTCCCTGCAAGACAGACTACCATGGTGTTTCTCCTTCGCAGCTGCCACAGGCAACAAACATCAGCCCACACTGCCTGTTCCTAAATCTGTTATGATCACTGAGATTCACTTAAATTACAACCACTGGAAGTTTTCGCCAGGACACTTAACAAAGCCCACAAACTCATTAAAAACTCAGAAATCTGTGCTGACAAAGTTTGCATGGTTTTCCAGAAGCCTGCACCTGACACATGTGCCTCCATAATGCAATTACAATTGCATTTCAGATTGAAATGTTCATGCAAAATCCACTAGAATTATGTTTTTTTTTTTAACAAAAGGAAGGAATTGCCTGATGGCTGAATTCACCACTAATACAAAAACCTCCTGCTGGCATCATCTTCAGCTGGTGCTTCTTAGCTTATTTTACCACCTAAATTGCACCCTGCCCCCCCCCCCCCTTAAATAAAGGCCATCAAACCCCATCAGAGAAAGGCAGGTATTAATCATTTGTGCTTTCCTATTCTTTCCACTATCTATGCAAGTTGATTTCTCCTGGCATTTTGATTGTAAGAGAGAGATCCACAGTTTCAAATATTCCATTAGAGATAAAAGAACACTTACAGCATGAAAACTTTTCTAAAAACCCACCACCTTTACAGAGTGGAAAAGGAATAAGGCACCTCATCTCACGTAACAGATTAGGAGTTACCTAAAAGTGAACCCAACTTTTTCTTGAAGGTGCCTGCCTTTCAACAGCACCTCCAACTGGAATAATTTATGCACTTTAAAATATTTATTAATCTAATGTCATAAAATTTACACTACCCATGGGTTACTAAAAGTATTCAAATATGAAGCAAAGGAATATAATGATTTATCCAAATTCACAAGCAGAGTCTCTTTCAACAAAGCCAGAAAAAAAGACAAATCTTTCCATGCCCCAGCATGTATCTTAACAGCAAGACTGTCCTTAAATGAAGCTTGGTCCTTCACAGGAAAGACTAACCAAATAATGTCATGTTTCCTGTACTGAATATCTTCCACTGCACATACATCTGTAGGTAGAAACAACTTACAAATAATTTATAAGATCACATACAATGCATACCAATATGCTGCAATAAATTATATATGCCAGTCTCATACCGAATCTGCTGGGATACTGTAACATGATGTAGCAGATAGAACTCACTGATTATTTAGAAGGCTTATCAAATTTTGAAGCTACATAAAATTATACACTGAGTCGTTGTGTTTGTGGGGGTGCCCATACTCCTGTAGTTGCTGTGTATGAATCTATCATATTGTCTGTTAAGCCGCTACATGTACATAACCCAGAGCACTAGACTGTGCAGGGGGCCAAAGCCCAAAAGGCACAAAATAAATGTGTTTTTACACACACTCTGTGCTTGGCCTTAAAAGCAGGACATTTCCTAGGAAGAGATACAGAATTCAGGAGTGTGTTATATGCTAAATCTGCATCACCTGATTGCAAGCTGAAATAGCAGCTCAATGTGCATGTATGTGCACATGCACTTTCATCCCATGTCTCACCCATTCCTGTTGCAGACATGCTACATCCTTTCTGGTACATGAGGTGTTCAGACCTCCCTAATCTGTTTATTGGCTCTTCATTGGGGAAGCAACACAGCAATGACCACTCAGACGGGAACAAGCACTTCAGACAAAAATAATACGAAAGAGCACACTCTCCTCATATTGCCCACGCGTGGTATTTCTGATTCATCTCGTGCTTTATAAGATCAGGTGAAGACTTCCTACACCCAGTTCTGACCATGCTCTGCGGTCCTGACCTCCATCCCAGGCCTATATTTAGTAATACATGGGCTGTGAGGAAAAGCCTGTCAGGTTTCCCAGTATCTGCCAGCTGAGAGCCAGCAACTTTTTATATTTGTTTTGCTCACAAACAAGAGTTTTTCTGGATACCCCAGTCTTCTGATCATAAAACATCTAACTCTGTGATACTGCAGTTTTTATGCTGCTGGCTGAATAAATTAATATTGATCTAGCCCATTCACATTGTCAACACAAAAGAATATGAAAGCTTTCACCTGAAAATTCCTTCCTGCAGGACAAGGGTCCCATGCACATCCAGTTCACCACACACATCCCTACCACAACTCCATTAACTGGCAGAACTGTTTTCTTCAGATCATGTTCAGTATCTGGTCACAATTTTAAAAGGAACCAGCAGAAACAGAAAGGATACTTAAGAGAAGGTGTGTTTGTGTTTGTGTGTGTGCGTGCATGTGTGTGTGGTATAGAAGTATTGTGAGACATTACTTTCACACAAAAATCCCTGGTTTATCCAAAATAAAGGATAAGGGCATTATATAGTACATATCTATCACCCCTTCGTATAGTAGGAGCAAGAAAACTAGGATGTTTCTACAAGATGCATAGTAACCTGTGGAAGTCTACCGCAGAGTAATATGAAGCTGCATAGGCACAGCAGTACGCAAAATAAGAGAATGAAATTAGATAGATAACGAAAACTACTGCAGTCATAGCATGTATCATAGAATCATAGAATAGTTAGGGTTGGAAAAGACCTTGAGATCATCTAGTTCTAAACCCCCTACTATGGGCAGGGACACCTCCCACTAAACCATGTCACCCAAGGCTATGTCCAACCCAGCCTTGAACACCATCAGCCTGGAGAAGAGGAGGCTGCATGGAGACCTCATAGCAGCTGTCCAGTATCTGAAGGGGGCCTATAGGGATGCTGGGGAGGGACTCTTCATGAGGGACTGTAGTGATAGGACAAGGGGTAACAGGTTCAAACTTAAACAGGAAAAGTTCAGATTGGATCTGAGGAAGAAATGCTTTACTGTAAGGGTGGTGAGGCACTGGAATGGGTTGCATTTCTAGAAAATACAGAGAAGCCCTCTAAAACATGTGCAGACAGTACTAAGAAAGATGACTGTCAATGGACATGCAGTGATTGGAGTGAGAACCCCCATCTTCAGCTCCCCTTTTATATGACAACTGTAGCAGCATTACTAATATACTAATTTTGACAGTAGCTAGGAGTACCACATCTGATGGTCTTCAGGCCAAATTGAAACCCGACATTTTTTCTTCATGAACATTACCTCTGCTACTGACATTAATTGTATATCCCTCCACATGACAAATGAGAATGTCAAGTCACAGCGCATGCCTCTTCTGGTTCCCTGTTACTTCTAGACTTAAAGGGAAGGTTCTCCTTGTTAATTACTGTGCAAAGTGAGATCACAGAAAGGTGACAACACTCAACACAAGTTAAGAAGTTTAGCTCTTTTTGCTGCTCTGGGAGGGTCTACCAAATCTGAGGTGTCTGAACCATCCGTGACCATTTCTGCACTTCAGTTCAGCTCCACTATTCCCCACTCCACATAGCTCCATTTCTCTGCAAGCACCTTGCCCGTATCTTCACTGCTTTTCCTACATCATTCTTGCTCAAAAGGAAAATGTGGACATAAATTACCTAACCACTTCCCAATTGGCTAGCTCATCCTTAAAAAGGATCATAAACCCATAGGCCTTACAGGCCTGGATCTCCAGCTTCTATGTTACCAACCCACATTGACTGGGGAGGCTGCTGTGACCCCTGCAGGACCTGGTGAGCAGAGAGGATGATAAACCCTTTCTCGTTCTGCCACTAATCACTCCACTGCCCCTTAACAACACTTACACATGTATGGAAATGCTCAAATAATTCCTTCTAAGCATAATTCCCAGCAGAAAACCTGAAGTCCCAATTACAGTTTTATCTCTGATAACAGAGAATTTTTATGAGCTTGATCAGCACAGATATCAGCACAGAGAGAAAGCAACCCCACTCACAGGCACTGAATCATCGGTGACCTATTTAGTCAAAGGCAAGTTAATTGGGGGTGTGATGGGTTGTTGTTTCGGTTGCTTTGATTTTGGGGTGGTTGGGGGCTTTATTAATTTGGTTTTGGGGGGTGGTTTGTTTTTGTTTTCTATGCCCGCACAAAGTAGCGCCAGACAGTACTATGGACCACACTAAGCAAGTTCTAAACCACATCTCTTCAGATTAATATTCCTAAACATCCCTAAAAAGTGATTTTCACGTTTTCACATTTATTCAGTGGTGAATTATCTTGCAGAGTTACTAGACGAAGCTGGAGCACATATAAGAGCAGCTGAAGTTATGCGAATTTAGGATAATACGTTAGTGGTGCATGTATGGCCTGTCAGAAAGAAAAAAAATTAAGCTTCAGACAATGACTTTTTCACAAAAAATTACAACACTGACATATTTACACTACCAACTGCTATCAGAGGAAATCACTGGAAATCACACCCTTAAAAATTCAGTCTTAACGATACATTCCTAAGGTATATATATTTCGCCACACTTCACTGTCGCTCCTCCAGGCTAGTGAGATAGTGCAGACTGGGAGTTACTGCTCATGAGGCATCAGAAAGATGGCTGGCTGGATGCCAGTCAGAAAGCACTAAGATAGGAAGCCACCAAATAGCTGCTGCGCTAGAGGCACCATCATGCCATGTCTACACTGTTGTTCTAAATGTATGTCTGAAGAAATGAACTCAATATTTTTATGGAATTGAATTTGCAGCTTTTTCTACAAAGTATAGTCAACAGTGAATAATTTTACATTTTTCATTTGTAAAATAAATTTCTCTTAAATCTTAAATGCCACTAGCTCAGATTCCTGAAAATCTTCCTTTTTATGATGCTACTACTGCTTTGCCACATATTAAACAGCTGTTAGGTGTGAGCTTCTAAGACGCTGAAAGAAACTGATGGATCATTCTGAACTATCTCTGGGTTCTGTCATGCCTGTTGACTCCTTTGTGGGTTTGCACTTCCACAGGGGGAGAAATTACTTTGATATAAAGAGTAGTTTCCTTCAGGAGGTTCTAGAAACACTATTCCTCAGGTCATTAGGAATGAATTGAACAAAGACAAGGAACAGAGGGGAAAAATTAAAACAGGTCATCATAATGGCTCTTCTTGGCACATGTTTGTATCTCCTTGGTACTTGGATTTCTCTGCTGCTCAAATTCATGCTTTCCACACCCCTGCAGCACAGACAGTCCTTGCATCATTCTCAAACGGCCTTGCAACAACTCACACCAGATACTGCAACTCCCCCTTTCAAATTACAGGAAAGGGCAGGACCACTGAGGTCAGGCTTCTCACCTGTCTTAGGAGCAAAATCACATACATCTCTGAAAGTGGTCAGCAACTTCTTTACCTCTTGTAAAGATCACATGATGCTACTACTTTGGTCACCATACAGAAACTCAATCTAAAGTATGATCCACTGAGCGGTTAGTGACCTCGACTCCTTCCAAGTTCATGGTTTCATACTGAAAACACAGTGGTATACAAAAGGAACTAAGTATCTCTCAGGAGTTTGGCTTCAGACCTTTCAAGCTCTGTGGATGAGGACTAGGAGTCTTAATTCCTGTACTAGAATGGACCCACTTAAGGTAACAAGCACACCAGTGGAAAAAAAAAAAAAATCCCACAAGAAGAGATAAATAATGTTATTTCCTAAAACTAATCTAAAGGAATTTTATCTGTTCAGTAACAGATCCAACACTCAGAACCTTGTCCAAAACAAAGCTAACCTCTGGAAATGCTTGTTTTAACCTGCAGTGCCTCTCATGCTTTTCTGCTTTACAACTTAGACACACACTTTCTCCTATGTTCTCTTGGCTGAAGCATTCTCCACTATTGTGACAAAGCTACACCAAGTTTCTGTGGGTCAGCCATTCAACACTGAAGGACAAGAGGAGGAAAGACCCCAAATTCCCTTGAAACAAAGGCAATTTAAAGAGTTAGGAAAGCTTTATTGAAGATTTAAGCTGGTGCAGTGCACTGGACATCACATTTCTGCTTTTATAAAATGCTGTGGAGGACTCCTACTGAAAAAAATTAAGCACAAACACTGCATGCCTTATCGAATCTTGAACTTCTTTTTTCACATAAACACATAATTCTGATTAATAATCTCACTGACACAGGAAATACTATTCCTGAAGCCTGGAAAGGCAGTTTCCCTACAGTAGTCCCAGAGGCCAGTGGCAGAGCCTGAACCATTTCTTACTTCTATCAAAGCCCTGCCAGAGACACAGCTTTAGTTTCCTTTCCAGCAAGTGTTTGGGATTTTGGTTTGCTAATTAATACTCGCTCCTGTAATACTGCAATTGGTGCAGATTAAGGCTCCAGGGTTAAGAAGTCACACTGTGCAGCACGTTGGCACTTTGTTGGAAATCTGCAGAAGCACTTACTGTGCCAGGGTCTACTCAGTCCAACAAATTTAGTGTGACCAGCATCTTCAGGAAGATGAGAGGAAGACCACAAACACTACCAGTACAAAAGGTTTCTATCAGGAAAACATAAAAGAAACTCATACGCAGATTTGAAAAGCTGTGGAATAAGTGAGCCACCTTCAGCAGAGCTTAACAAGTACAGCTCCATGTCAGAAGAAATGGCAGATGTGAAGTGTAATTACTTTCCCCTACCATACTCTGCTCATATTTTACAAACTAGGACTGACATGTGAAGGAAGACTGAAAAAAGGCAGGCAGGAACTATGCAAATAATAAGCAGCTCTGTTTTATCACCACTGCTTATTTGAAAACCCAGTCTATATCTAGCTGGAAAATGCAGGAACTGCTAGACTACAAAGCAGCCCTAAATTAACAGTGAGAGCAATAGCTAAGATACTCTGCACAACCACTTTATTTATGTTTATTTACAGTTTACATGGTTTTTTTGCCAAACATAAACCTGCCAATGGAAACAAAATTGTCTGTGTTATCCTGCATTTTACAAAAGCAAGCGGCACCATTAACTTCCTTTTTACAGACCAGCAGTAGGAGAACTGAGTGCTGCTGCTCCAGCCCTTGCCTACATTGTATCTCTCTCCCTTTTCCAAGTTTGGAGAAATAAAAATTATTTCTCCAAGGCTTCAGTGCAACTGAGCAAGAGATAAATGCAATTCAACCTAAAGATGGCAGGACATAACATCTACAGAAGCTGAGTAGAGCAGTCAGCCACCTAGCCACTAAACTCTAGAGAGGTCTGTGGCAAAACACACACAATGCAAGCAAAACATTATGCTGCCAGTTAAATACATCACATTCAGAATTCTCATGCAGGTGAAACAACAACACAAGTCATCAATGCAGGATTTGCATTTAACTTAAATAGCTATTTAACATGTCTCAGGAAATTATAAAACAGTCTTTGCGTAAATAAGAATCATTCAATTAGGAAACCCTGTATCAAGGCCTGCTAAGAAATTTAATGCAGCATTGAAGATGTTATCCACAATATTTGACCAGAGTGATGGAAAAGACATCATAACTGGCATAAATGTGCATCTGCTGCATTTAGAGAGAGCACCACACTACCGATCTCTCAGGCCTGCCCTGATTCCTCCCTCTCTCCTTGCCTAATTTGGACCTAATTAGAAAATTTGAGAGTTGCCAAAAACAGCTCCCACACACTGAGCAGCTATTATCATACAAGAGTTCGTTCATCCCCTGGAGCTTGGCTTTAGCACACTGCAAATCATGAGCTCACTATTTTCCTCCATGAGCCCAAATAGCAGCTGGGGGAGGCAAAGGAATTACCAGCTACCCAGGTTTGCGGTGACCCAATTCTTCATGTTACAAGAACCTACTCTTGGTCATTTCTCAGTTTGCCAAGATATGAAACCATGACTTGGCAAGTTCTACAGTTTTCTGTAAGAAAGCTCTAGGACTTCCACCCTTCGGAACAAGAACTTAAATAGAGCAGATGCACAGCATGAGTACCAAGGATACATCTTGTAGGCCAAGTTCTCACATTAGAAGCAACTTCTTGGTGGGTATTGCAATTATAATGCTATTAAAGCTCAGTGGCTGCACTCTAAGATGGAAATCTCACAGCCTTGCCCCTGACAAAATTAATTAATTAAATACCTTCTTAGACTCGGAAGGAAAATTAAGATAGCATTTCACACAGACTGTTGTGGCCTGGTTTTGGCTGTTGCCAAAAGTTACTCCTTGTAGGTTTGACCATACATCTCTGCCTCCCTCCTGTACAGAGAATCTGGCAGTTATGAGCCTGCCATGAACTAATTAACCTTCAGATCCTGCTAAATGCAACATGAAATCTCAATTTAAAATTTCAAGTCCAATACTTGGGATGCACATTCAGCCCAATCTCATCCATAAATCATGCAAGAGTTTTGGTGGTTTGTATCAGTCATTACAAAACCATTTGCTTTTTTCAGGTGCGCAGTACATCTGTGTCTCAGTACTTCATCACAGGCAAGCATGTCTGCTTGTCTCTCACTTCTCACAAAACATTTTATGAATTCTTTCTTTTGCAATAATACTTAATGGGAACATTTTTGACATTTCAAACAAAGGTAATAGAACAACATTTTTGCTTCCCACCTAGTTGTCTGCAACATTCACAGTGGATAATCTGAGGAAACAACTGAGGTATTTCCACAGCAACACAATGAAAAAGAACAGAGCCTAGGATGAAAATACCCGGCAGAATATCTTGATTTTGTGTACGTTACTCTCAGTAGTGATAGGTGGAAAACATACACATTAAACTCAATTATAAAAGAAAAATAAAAAATGCTGTAGCTTTCTTCCTGGTGCTCAGAGCAGCCCTATGCTGTGGATGGAATGCCCAGAGCTGCACGTGTGCAATTTTGGAATGCTTGCTGAAGTTTGCAGGAAGAGTAAAATTCTGCATGCAGCCAGGAAAAGAAACCGTCAGTTGGGACAGAAGCAAAGAATTTCATAGAATCACAGGGTCAACTAGGTTGGAAAAGACTTTTAAGATCATCAAGTCCCACCTTTACCCCAGCACTGCATAGTCCACCACTAAACCACATCACTAAGGAGGTCATCTACATGGTTTTGAACACTTCCAGAGACAATGATTCCACCACTGCCCTGGGCAGCCTGTTCTGATGCCCGAGCACCCTCTCTGTGAAGAAACTTTTCTTAATATCCAATTTAAATCTCCCCTGGTGCAGTTTGAGGCCATTACCCCTTGTCTTATCACTCGTTATTTGGGAGAAGAGACTAGCCACCTTCTCACTCCATCCTTCTTTCAGGTAGTTGTAGAGAGAGATAAACTCTCCCCTGAGCCTTCTCCAGACTAAACAGCCCCAATTCCAGCAGATGCTCCTCATCACATTTGTGCTTCAGGCCCTTCACCAGCTCCTTTTGCTCTTTTCTGGACCTACTCCACTTTGCTAGTCCTGGCCCCAGCATCTCCTCCACAAGAAGCTACTGTCTCTTTTCCAAGGCAGAGTGAGCCTTAAGGCAGTAAAAGAATGAGTATCAGTGACACAAGGCCCTAAGCCCTGACAGAGGGAGAAAGCACAGGTCTAAGCAGCTCTCTCTGATCCTGCAGGGTTTCAGTCCAGCATGTCTCCCATCCTGGTGCCTCAGAGTCCTTAAACAGCCCAGGAAATTCTCTTCAGATGTGTAATGATGTGTAATGTGATTAGCACAGGCCCAGCTACAATTTTTACAATGGATATGCCAACACAGTCAACTTCCAAAACTCACTGTTGCCTTCCTACGTCCTTACACCCTGGCTCCTAGGTGCCCAAAAATTCAGTACTTCCATCTCTGCTTAACCCCATTTTTTGGCTCCCATTTCAGAGACAGAAGTCTGCATTATTGAATTAGAGAACAGAGTTTAGGTGTATTTGTCCTGTCAACTTTGTCACCCAAATAGCCTCTGTACAGTTCTTGAAACCCACACTGACATTTACACTGC
Source organism: Forpus xanthops (assembly GCA_032466535.1). Taxonomy (NCBI): domain Eukaryota; kingdom Metazoa; phylum Chordata; class Aves; order Psittaciformes; family Psittacidae; genus Forpus; species Forpus xanthops. Next base: position 24,276 of record JASSUY010041844.1, read on the forward strand.
CATGAAAAAAAGAAGGTATTGGAGTGCTTCAATGAAGAAGTAACCTTAATAGTTAGTAGTAATAGCTTTCCAAGCTGAGCTAACGCACAGGAAAAAGAAAACCTCTTCATTAAAATCACTTAGCTGTCAGTGCTGGCCCCAGAATTATTCTCACTCCTATTACTATTAATTTATTATTGATAACACAATTTTTATTAAGGAAGCAACTGCCATTCACTTGGTTTAAATTAATAAAAAAATTTAAAAAAAGGGAAAGAAAAAAAAAAAAAAACAAGCATGAAGTATTTAAAACGTTGCTGCAACAGTAAATATCACCTCTACCATATTTGTTCTGGAGGAACAGAGCGTGATTTGGAATACCTAATTGAAATGTGCTACAGGAGATAAGGCTGGCTGCAGAAACTGACATTTAAAAGCAGGAGACAGCAAATGACATTAAATATCACTGTTGCTGCCTCAAAGCAGAAAGCCACTTTCACAGAACTGAAGCTTTCTCCTCCTCAACCCTTCCCCCTTCCCATCTCCAACAGACTCAGGAGGCAATTAACCCCTTCCGTGGTGTCACCAGTAGTACCCCCACAAAAACATTCAGGGCTGCTACAATTTCATGTAGATATTGCCTCCCACACATCACGCAGCCCTGCACGAAGCAGCTCATCCTCCCTCTTCCCTTTCCCACTGTGCAGAACCTAGTTTCTTCCCTGACATGTCAACATGTCAAATCCCAGCATGCACACGCTGGAAATAAGGCTCTTCTCCTGCCTAACTAACCCTGCAAAGAAGGCTGTGCACCTAGATCAGCTTCTGCCCACAGGCTTCTCACAAAAGGAGCTGGGAAGCTCCTTCTCAGCTGGAAGAGAATCAAAGGATGGTGCCAGAATATCAAAGCTGAGGAAAAAAAACACCCTTGGCACACAAGTGAAATTATGAAGTGTTCGGCTGCTCAGGCTTTTGCTACTTTAGTCAGAAGGAGCACTGGTGCCTTTGAGCCATCTGATCTGGTGCTGTGGGTAAGCATCAAGGGAAGCAAATCCAGCAGATTCCATAAATGCACAGGTTACACCAACTGCGCTTCAAGCAAGGACTTAATTACAAAGTTACAGTTCATCAAAAAAGTACCAATTACTTCAACTGCATTTTATTTTCTATGGCAGGAGAGCAGGGCAAAGACTGGGATGCATATTAGAGCCAAGCACCTTGTGCCGCTCAGTGAAACATCCCTGTCTTTGAAGGAACAGCCCTGGTTAAAAGCTGTTTTTAAAAAAACTGAAAGAAAACATCCTGCAAAGTTTCTGTGCCATTAGACTGCCCATGCCAGCAGACTGATCACCAACTTTAAGCAAAATGGGAAATCCTAGCCAAACACAAGTGAGGTATTTTCTGATCTAAGATTTAGGGAGTTTGTTTTGGGTTATTTACCAACACTTCTTTTTACAAAGCTGCAGCTGGCATCTCCTTGTTTCCTTGAAACAGGATGGGCCAAAGAGGTAGGTTCCTTTCAGTCAAAGATCATAGAATCATACAATCACAGAACAGTTAGGGTTGGAAAGGACCTTAAGATCAGCTAGTTCCAACCACCCTGCTAGGGCAGGGACACCTCCCACTAAACCATGACACCCAAGGCTATGTCCAACCTGGCCTTGAACACTGCCAGCAATGGAG
>JASSUY010041846.1:0-18222 GCA_032466535.1 Forpus xanthops
AGTGCAAGGGCCCCACCATAGCCCCCCTCTAATAGCAGAGGGACCCCCAAAGCCCCCCTCTAAGTGCATGAGAACCCGCATGGCGCTCACCCCACGGATGTCCCAATACCCCAACACCGCCATGACTGCGCAATAACTCCACCCGTGCCCTCCCCGCGACACCGCGGGAAATCGCCCCCTTCCCGCGCCCGCCTGGCCACGCCCCTTCCGCGAGGGCCGAGCCCAGGGAGGTCTTAAAGGGGCAACGGCAACAGTGGGACCCACCAGGGCTCTGGTGCTTATCTATGGGGCTGTGGCACTCACGAAGCTCCATGGGGGTCACCCGTGTGCTGGGGAGGGGAACCTGCAGTCTGCATTAGGGTTCCTCAATCCTGGGAAGGTCATGGTCCACACTCTTAACCCCACAAGTCTGCACTGGGTCCCCCCTTAACCCTCCCATGTCTGTGTTGGGCTCCCTCTTGACTCCCCAAATCTGTTTGGGACCTCCCTAACCCTTACCCTAACTATCCCTAACCATACTGACCTATCTAACCTAACCCTAGTCCTCAACCCTGGCTGTAAGCCTTCCCAAAGATGCGTTGCTCACATGGAGGTTTAGGTGGCTGGACAGGGTGAATCGCTCTGCTGATTGGGCTGTGCTGCTGTCCACTGTTTGTAGGGGATGCCCAGCAACAGCTTTCTGCCTTTACATCCCAGACTTCTTCATTTCCCAGGATCATGGATGATGCTGAGCATCCGCTTTGTTGCTGTATCCACCAGTGATGTTAGGGGCTTCTGTTGCCTTCAGATGGAGGCCCTTGGGTGCTGCTGACGTTCAGAGAAGGGTTCTTTGAAGGAAGGAGTGACTGTGATGCTATCTCTGTGTGTGTCTTAGCATCTTTGTGGGTTGGTGTTTCCCATACAAGAGAGCATTTCTTTGTGGCTTAGCTGCCCCACCATGGAAGCCATTTGCTCTTATCACTGCACTGCATTCTGGAGATGCTGTGGGGAGCGTGTGCTCTTAGGTTTTCCTTCTCTTGTTATAATGCTCACGCTTGAATTCGTCCTGGGAATACACATCCCCATTCACAATCTGCTGCATGGCCAAACCTCCACAGTGCACTGTGCTCTGCTCCTCCTGAGCAGTGTGGCAGGACCAGCATCCTGCTCCCTCCTCTGCTCCAAGCTTTCACCTGCACACACGGATCCCCTGGTGCCGGTGGGATGCTTGGACTGAGGCTTGGCACTTCTGACATCATTGCCAAGTTGATTGGCAGCCTGGAATTGGTCCATCTTATCTCTTTGAAGGGTGGAAAGGGACCTCGGAAAGGCTCTGCTCAGCCTGTGTTCCTGCTGTGCTCTCACAGAGTTCAATCTAGATCCTGTTCCAGACACTGAACAGGGTAACCCTGGAGCCCCCACATTACCCCCTCCTCGGGGCTGGGGAGCTGACACAGAGTTGTACCCTCCTCCCCTGGCACAATGGGGTTTGGAAAGGGGCGGTTTGGAGCTGCCTTCACATCATGCACCTTGCTTTGCTTCATCCTGAAGTGCCCTGCTTTGTGCCAAGGGTGCTCTGATACCTGAGGCCCAGGGAGGTCCTTCCCTTCCTCAAATCACTGCGTGCTGCTTCCATCCCATGGGTCTCCCCTTTCCAGCACACAGGGATCGGCTCCTCCTTCTGCTGTGGGCACAGTGCTGGCCCAGAGCTCAGCTTTGCTCACAAGGGTCCCCAAAGCACCCTGAGCCACCAGCACTGCCCATCCCTGGGGCTCGCAGCTCGTGTGGCACAAAAGGACAGGCTGGTTCCACAGCTCACAGGCCATCCAGCTCTGAGGAGATGGGCTCTGGGCTCCTGTCCCTCCACTCTTCCTCCCCAGCATCTCTAAGCACAGCTGCTTTGGGGTCTCAGCTGCTGTCTTGATGCTGCAGAACTGGTGCCTGCTCCCCAGGCTGCTCCCCAGTGCCCCTTCCCCTGCCCCATGCTGTTCCAGGTATAACCCCTGCAGAGCATAGGGCTCCCACTTGCTGACAGCAAGCTCACAGGAGCTCTGCTCTGTTCTGCAGCATCCTCCCTGAGCCCCTTCACTGCCCTGCAGAGGGAAGGGGAGCCCTGGGTCCCCTGGTGCTCCAGCTGAAAATGGGAGGGAGACCCCCCGGAAAGGAAGCCCTGCACCTTCCTTCTGTCCCTGGAGGTTGTAACCTGGTATCTGCCATGCTCCACATGTCCTGAAGCCACCCAGCACCATCCAGCACAGCCCTGCGGAGGGCTCAGGCAGTGGCAGCATTGTGTCACCAGTTCCATCACCCCATGTTATCGCCCATGTTTGTGAATAGCAGCTGCCTCCTGTTGCTCAGAGCTGTTTTCTAGAGGTCAGCTCTTGTAAAGGAGTGTTTTTATCTCTGCTGGGTATGCAGCCCATCCCAGCAGCCTGGGTATGGCAGAGGACAAGGTGTGTGCATACATTTTATACCTCGATGTGTTCCCGTAAACAGCGCAGGTTATTTCGGTCTCATGATGTACATGCTTTGTTCAATGGCTGTGTTTGTTCCTTACTTTTTTCCTTCACAAATAAAACGTTCTGAGATGAAATGCCGAGGATGGCTTGGAAGGGAGGAAGAGCACAGCCAGGAACTGCTGATCACATCCTGAGGAACGGCTTATGGGAACCGATGTGTTGGGAGAGGGTGACCTGCATCATTCCCCACACGGAGGCTCCAGGCAGTCCTGGCAGATGCGATTGCACTGCGGGGTACTCGAGGGCTGCGGCGGAGGAAGCACAGACCCGGCCGGGTTGGTTCTGGGGGGGCACCGGGGGTCGGTCCCTCCCGTTCCGATGGCAGCCGCTAGGTGGCAGCACCGACCGCGGGACCGCAGCGCTGCGGGATGCGGAGCGGGGCAGGAGCCGACCCCGTGCGGTGCGCGCTGAGCTCCCCCAGAACGGGAGGGATCCATCCTGCCCTGGGTGCTGCAGGGCAGGGAGCGGGCAGGAGCTGAGCTGTGCGATCCCCCCTTTCTCTTTGCCCGTTCGGACCGAGCAGCCGAGCCATGGGCTGTGCCCGCACTGAGCGCCCCAAACGAGGTTCCTGCTGGCACAACCCTCAGCCCCGCATGGGGCACCCCACACCCTGCGGCCACCACAGGGTGAAAGCTGAGGCTCAGGCCCTGGGCTCAACACCCACCGTGTACTGCTCGTCCTGAGGATGCTGCCGGCCGGGCCCTAACAGTGTCTCTGGAGGGTCCTGCATCACCCTCAGCCTGTGCCATGGCTCACTTGGTGTGACCTGCAGCCTGGGCAAACAGGCTCTGCGGGGCAACGAATGTGCGGGTGCCATGGGCCAAATTACTGCTGGCTGGGTAGGTGACATGAGCAGCATCCTTGTGAATCGGCCATTCACTGCACCAAAGTATCTGCGCCTTTCTTGCCGGCCCTGGTGTCACCAGCTCCCCCCAAACTCATGACCACCTCTTTTGTGCTGCAGCAAGATGCCAGGCCCGGGCTGGCAGCACCCGGTGCCATGTTCCCCACACCCCTGAAGGTGCCCTGGGAGCTTGGCCCAGCACAAGGGGACAGCAGGGACACATCCTTGGGAGCCACTGGCTCTGGCAGCACTGTGTCAGCCCCTGTCACCCATCCTCAGGCTCAGGAAGGAGTTGCCCTTGGCCTGTGAGTGCTGTGGGTGCTCCATGGCAGTGGAGAATCCCATGGGCACCATCCACCAGCTTTCTGCTGCCCTGTGCTTCTGGGGAGGCTTCTGCTCTCCCATGCTCTCAGCATATGGAGGGAGTGTTCTCCACCATGATCCTCCGCCCATGATCCATTCCTGGGCCTGGGTTGTGCCACATCCATCAGGCACATGGGCAGGAAGGCTGTTTCTCCAGGTCAGTAGGGTGTTGGGAGCACTGCTCAGGTCCACTGAGCTCCCGGCTCCCAACCACAAGAAGGAAGAGCCTCAGGAAGACCCAGAGGGCTTCCAGCACATCAGACACACACAGGGAGTTAGGAGGTGTCACCCACCGAGGGCTCCTCTCCCACTGCTGGCACAGGGTCTGCTGTAGGTCTGCAGGGAAGGCAGATGGGGGAAAGGGAATGTTTGATGCATCCCATGCCAGAGAGCCCCATCAGGCATCCGATCAGATCCCCTCGGGTGCAGGGGGAGTTATGGGTGCTTGGGCAGGAGACTCCTCAATGCTACAGAGCCTCCCCATCACCCCTGGGCCTGTGGCAGGGTCTGTCATGCCCCATTCTGCTCCAGAGATGCAGTGCATGGAAAAAGCTTCCCCAGGGGCAGGTTTCTGATCCCAAGCACTGGAAGCCCAGCCAGGTCCTCAGGCTCAGTGCAGCCCTGGGCTCAGCTCCTGCCTGAACACAGCCTTAAGGCTCTGTGTCTGCCCAGTGCTGGTGCTTTCCTTGGTGGTCTTGGCTTGTCCCATGGCAGTGGCTGCTCATGGGCATGGGGATGTCCCTGTGTGCTGTGGGATGCTGTGCCTGGGAAACAAAAGGGCCTGGCAGCACCCAGCAACTCGTGACTGTGCCACAGAGGAATGAAGCTGGGGCGGGTGATGAGCTGGCGTGACCCGGTGCCTCCTGGCTCGTACACTGGCCCTGCCAGCCCTGGGGCCATGGCACGCATGGCAGGCCGGGGTGACAAGGGGCACACAACCACCCTGCCCTTGCTGACCCATGGGCCGAAGTAGAGCATCCATGTTTGCGACAGTCTGTCAGTACCTTGACAGCATGAGAGGGTTTGCTTCCAGGCACTGGTTTGAATTGTGGAATCATCGAATCAACTCGGTTGGAAAAGACCCTTAGGTGATGAGGATGGGTGGCTGTGTGATGCCAGGGTCTGCCCTGCTCCCCTAGGTTTACACCAGCCCCTGTGTGGCATGGATGTAGCTGGTTTGGCATAGTACCAGCACAAGGCAAACAGGTGCCAAGTTACTGGCTAGAGTTGGCCTGGGGCTTCTTTGCCAGCACAGGGCTAAAACCAGGATGAACACAGCCCCTGCCCAAGACTCAAGAGCCACCAGAGGTTAATTCCCCAAATGCATCCCACAATCCTGCCTTGCCCCTTGGCATGTGCCCCTGGAGAGTGCACCTCTGTGAAACGGAAGGGAATGGGCAACCACAGCTCTGCGGGGGCAAACCCTGACCCATCCTAACACAGGGAGCAGCAGTACCCCCGCACCTACCTGGATCCGCTCCATTCCCACGCAGACCCCTCCCCACCTGAGTCCTGCTCCCAGGATACACCCGGCTCGGTCACTGAGCCCTTCCTTTTGGGGACGATCTGTGACAGACCGGGGAGCACCCGAGTCTGTGCCAAGGCACCCATGCGAGCACCCGGGGCTGGGCCGGGGGGACACGGTGGGTACCCAAGGGCATCACTGCTGCCTTTGTGCCGCAGGGATGGGAGCGCGGTGCTCAGGGCTCACTGCGGCCCCGCTGAGTGTGTTTGCTCGGGATCTTGGAACCTGGAGCTGCATGAAAACAAACAGCAGCGAAGCAAAGAGCCCGCGGAGCCCGTGTGGGTGAAACCCCGGGCAGCGGCGGGGCAGCGGCTCTGGCAATGATTAAACTGGCCAGCCCAGATTTCCCGGCAAGGCAGCGCTGGGTTGGGACCCGGCGCTTCGTGTTATGCAAATCACCTGGATCCGGCAGCACGAACGTTTCGGGTTGGAATTCCCCTCGGGCCGCCGGATCCTTACGCCGCCCGTGCTATAAAAGAGGAGATGAGGGCAGGGCTTGCCCATCGGCACCAGGCTCCCCAGGCCCATGAGCAGTGCCTAGCGGACGGGCAGGGCGCGCTCTCTTCCCTCGCTGCTCTCTGGATTAGCTGCTGCTCCCGGGATTGCCATCGCCGAAGGTACCAAAGCTTTCTCGTCCGGGGCCTGTTGATGTCCCCCAGCCTGGGATGGGGTTTGCTCCCCTCCCTCCGCATCTTTGTTCTCGCCGGGGGATGCACTCGGTGGTATCTCAATGCACACCTCCTGTCCCGCCGCGGCTGACAGCCCTTCTGGGGGGGCAGCAAGAAGGCAGTCTGGAGGGGACCCCCCCGGCCCCTGAGTTTTGACAAGCAAACAGCAGGATTTGGCTCTTCCAACGAGGGCTTAGGCAGGGGCTCGATCCCCTTCTGGCTGCAGAGTTACCGGGATGTGCCGCTTGTGATGCGCTGAGGACTGGAGCTGTTGGTGCAGCAGTCCCTGCAGTGTGCTGGGCACTCTCAATGCCTGCGTGTCCCACAGCACCCATCCCCATGGAGGGGCTGCGCAACACCATTCCCTGCGGGAATGCCTCTTTACGCTGCCTGCCAGCAGGGCTGCAGTGGCCAGGCTGGGACAGGGCACTCCTGCAACTGCTGTGACCCCATGTCCTGGGTCCCTGGTTTGCTTTGGCTCAGTCTCCCTCTCTCCTGGCCCCGGGGCGGTGGTGACTCAGCCCCTACCGTGGCCAGAAGGTGCTGGGCGGGTGCTTCTGCAGAAGTGACCTGCGAGATGACGATGGGTGGAGGGAGGGAGAGCCGGGACTCACCCAGCGCAGTCCTTCGGGTGCTGCTGCCTCTCCAGGGCTCATTGTCATCTCTCGGTACAGAGCCTGATGGCAGGATCTTGTGAGCTCAGCAACATCTTGTCCAACTACATCAGCGCCATGTACCAGCCGGATGAGATGCAGCCAACCTTGGACATGCTGGGACACCTTGGGGAGGACAGCACCTTGGGGCTGAGCCTCCCCACCAGCCAGCCCCTGGCTCAGAGTGCAGGTAGGACTGGGGAGCCAGCACGCAAGGCTGCAGTGAGCCTTGGACGGTCCTTGTCCTTATGTGGGTCGTTTCCATCATCCCTCAGTTTCCCCAGGGGTGTATGGGCTAAAAGGATGCTGTAGGACACCTTAGGTGGCATAAGGTGCGGGTGCTTGGAGCACATCACATGCGTATGGGAGATGAATGAATCATTGCCCTCATTCCCCAGCACATCCCAGGGAACAGGGGTGTCAGGACTCACCAGGAGAGCAGTTTGGATGTACAGTCCTGGTATCAGGGGTCCTACTCTTCTGGTGGGACTGTCATGGGATGGCCCTGGGGATGGCATGGGGAACATTCCAGCTGAGCAGGGCCTGATAGGACCGATGGCATCAAAACCAGGGTTGGGGGAGCTGGTTGTCCCTCAGTACAAGGACAGCAGCAGGGCACAGCAAGATAACCCAGGCACGAAGTGCCTATGAGTCCCATAAGCCTCCAAGCTTAGGGCCTGCGGACCCTGTGTGATCAGCACAGGATTGAACCCAGTGCCCAACTGCAGCCTGTGCTGAGCCCATGGCGCTGGTACCTGAGCCCTGCTCTCCATCCTTTGCAGACAAGCCGGAGTGGTTCAGTGAGCTCCCGTACTTCTGGACCAAGGTGCAGGTGCTGGAATGGATCAGCTACCATGTGGAGAAGAACAAGTACGATGCCAGCTCCATCGACTTCTCCTGCTGTAACATGGACGGGCACGCGCTCTGCCGCTGCACTAGGGACCAGATGCGCCTCATCTTTGGGCCCCTGGGGGACGAGCTCTATGACCGTCTGCATGAGATCAGTGAGTGCCCCAACGTCCCCTTCGTACCCCAATGGAAGCACGAGGCTCAGACCCCCCCACCAGCCCTGGACCTTGTACCCCTGGGTGCTGCTGCCCTGTGGGGGGCTGTGGATGCACAAAGGAGAGTCCAGGCAGGGCTGGGCTTAGCTCCCTGTAAGCACCGCTCGGCCCATACCCAACCGGTGTCACTAACCCCATACCCCACCTCTGCAGCCTCCGATGAGCTGAACTGGATCATTGACTTACTGGAGAAAGAGGATGCGACTTCCAAAGAGCCCTTCCTGGACGGCAGCCACCTGGGTAAGAGTGCGGCCCCTACCAGGCCCTTTCGCCAGGGCCCTGATGCTGATGCAGACAGGGATAAACCTCTTCTTCCCTTCTCTGCCCCTTCCAGAGCTGGGAAATCCCTGTGCCAAGGACTCCGTGGAGGACATGAAGCCCACAACCCCTTTCCTGTGCACAGACTTCACCTGCTTGCCTGATGCCATGTCCCCAGGCAGCTCCGACGTCTCAGGTCAGTTTTGCCCAAAGTTCCCTTTGCTTGTGCTGGTCTGGAAGACCAGTGGAGAACTGCCCCTACCACCAAAGGCAGGCTTGGCTCTTGTGCCAGCTCTCTGCAGGGGCCTGGGGAGGGAGAAGCATCTCCAGATGCCAGCAGCTGGTGGACGTGAGGTGTTGTTCTTTGCCTGTCAGGACCTGTCATGTCCCACAGCCCCAATTCCCAGGACTCCGGTGGAAGCGACCTTGATCTTGACCCCACAGAAGCAAAGCTCTTCCCTGATGGTGAGTTACTGAGCTGTGAGGAGAACTTCCTCCTGGGCTCTTCCATCTGCCAATGGTTTTAGGGACAGCACCTCAATATCCATCCTCACACTGGGAAGGAGGGAAGAGAATGGTTTTCTGTGCACCCTGGGTCTATTTCTCTGCATCATCCACTGATGGTTGCAGGCTCTGTGGCAGAGCTGGGATAGGCAGGGCAGCAGTGAGCTCGGTGGGAAGGGGAAGTGATAGGTAAAGGCTGTCCCCAGATTGTGGGCACTGAGCTCATGACTGGTGGTACCCGGAACACTGGAGGTGCACAGAAGCAGCGAGGTTTGGTGAATGAACAGCGTGGAGCCCTCAGCATGGTGGCACAGAACGAGGGTGGGATGGGGCTGGAGGAAATGGGGGCACCTTCTCATGGGGATGGTTTCCTGGGCCTGAACAGTGTGCAGCCCCTCTGTTCCTGAGGAGGACATCTCCGTGCCCTCTGCCTGATGTAACGTGTCCCTTTCTCTATGTGCGCAGATGGCTTTGCAGGGAGCAAGAAAGGGGACAGCAAACACGGCAAGAGGAAACGGGGACGGCCACGGAAGCTCAGCAAGGAGAGCAGGGACTGCCTGGAGAGCCGGAAGAGCAAGCACTGTAGGTGGACCCCCCAGTTCGGCTCAATGATGGGGGGGAGGTTGGAGGAAGGGCCACATCCACTGGCTGTGCCTCTTGGCAGGGGGATTTAGGGAGCCCCAAAGCACAGGGACCTGCAGGATCTCCCCTCCTCTACACCTTGCTCTCCTCTTCCAGCCCCAAGAGGTACCCACCTGTGGGAGTTCATCCGGGACATCCTGATCCACCCGGAGCTGAACGAGGGGCTGATGAAGTGGGAGGACCGGCAGGAGGGAATCTTCAAGTTCCTGCGCTCGGAAGCGGTGGCTCAGCTCTGGGGTCAGAAGAAGAAGAACAGCAGCATGACCTATGAGAAGCTGAGCAGAGCCATGCGGTGAGTGCCTGCTCCTGGGGGAAACCCGGGCACAGCCTGGAGCAGCATCCAAAGCCCTGATTCCACCTCCATCTCCTCCAGGTATTACTACAAACGGGAGATCCTGGAGAGAGTGGATGGGCGACGGCTGGTGTACAAGTTTGGGAAGAACTCCAGCGGCTGGAAGGAGGAGGAGGTGCTCAACAGGAGCAAGGAGCTGTAGGAGTCCTGGATGAGCTATGGGGTCTGGGAAGCCCCAAGGGCCAGCCCCAAGCTGGGCTCCTCGGCAGGAACCTTTGCCTGCAGCTCTATCTGGAAGCTGCTGTCCCATGCAGGGTGTGAAACTCCGACCCTTGCGTTTGCAGGCTTGTGCCTGCTGGTGACTGTCGGCGCTGAGATGCTCAGCGCTGATGTTCTGGCTCTGGTAGGTTACTGTAAGCAGTTACATCCCTCGCTGGATTCACACCTCCAATAACCGGGCTCACAGTGACTTCGGCTGTTTCCAAGCCTGGACAAATACAAATAGGAGATGCTCAAGAAGCAGCACAGTGAGACTCCAGCAGCACTCCTGCTGTCACCCACCTCCTGCCCAGGCAGAGCAGCACCACCTCACCTGCCACCAGGCCTCGTCCCATCCCTGGTGTCCTCCCTCATCTCTGCTCGCTCCATGGCGATGAGGCTCACCATCATGTGTGCTCCATGTGGGATGGGTGAGGCCCCTCTGTGCTGCAGCTTCCCACTGAGCGAAGATGGGAACAGTGTGGAGCTTCACCTGGCCCCGGTGTGTGCTCAGGGCAGAGAGGACTTGGGACAGGCAGCAGGACCGCTCTGCACTTCCATCCTGGCTGCCTGTACCTAGAACCAGGCCTTTCCCCAAACAAGTAGCTTCTAATTTATGTAAGACAAAAAAAAACACCCCAAAAAGCACAGAATGAATATACAGATGTATTTTTTCATGAGTAAGACGTTTCCATAGGAGAGTGTGCATTGTGCAAGGTGGTGATGCTCAGCTGGACTGAAGTGATGTCACGCAGGCACAGACGGGCTCTGTGTCAGCCACAGCAGGGGGATGTCAGCCCAGGCAGGCACTCAGTGGGTGCATGTGCTTTCCTCCTGTTCACATGGGAAGGTAAAAGGAATAAATTCTGTTTCATTGGGTTTTTTGTACCTCTCTGTCCCTGTGCTTGGTGTTCTCTTTCTGAAAGACAGCGTGAAGACAAGACTTCTGTTACCTGGAATGTCACATTCCATGAGAAGGCTCCTGAAGAGGAGACCTTAGAGCAGCATAAAGGGGCTCCAGGAAACCTGGAGAGGGGCTTTGGACAGGGGATGGAGGGACAGGAGAGGGGAATGGCTTTGACTGCCAGAGGGGAGACTGAGATGAGCTCTTGGGCAGAAGCTGTTCCCTGTGAGGGTGCTGAGGCGCTGGCACAGGGTGCCCAGAGAAGCTGTGGCTGCCCCATCCCTGCAGTGCTCAAGGCCAGGTTGGATGAGGGTTAGAGCATCCTGCTCTATGGAAGGTGTCCCTGCCCATGGAGCTGGAGGAGCTTTAAGCTCCTTTCCAACACAAACCATTCCATGATTCCATGATCCTGGTCCCAGGGTCTCCCTTACTGTAAGGTGCTCTGCTTGTCCCTATGCTGGCGGCAGTGAGATCCGATGCCCTATCTCAAAGCCATGCAGGAGCATCCCACACCAGCTCCCAAACCTTGGCTTTCCTGAGGCCGCTGCAGAAATTCAGCCCTTGCCATCACCTTTCCCAGAGGACTCTCAGGAGCACCAGCTCCAAGACAGAGTCTCCCAGTCACAGGCTGCTGGGAAGCATGTTCCTGGATGGTCTCAGCTCCCTCCATGTTCATTTACCCAGCCTGGCTGTGGGTCAGGGCTGCAGGAGAACCTCCATCCCCTCTCTGCCTGGTGCTCTCCCCTGGGATGTGAAGGGCCATCAGGACACAGCACTGCACTCTTCCAAGGGCCTGTTTGGGAGCCCCTCCTAGGACCTGGGGGCCTCTTAAGGACCACATCTTCAGGAGGGGGACCTCTATAGCCTGGTGATGTGGACCACCCGAACACATCATCTGCCCCTTGCCCAATGGCAATGCCGGTTTTCCCCAGGTAGCCCAGCCATAGAGAGGCAGGGGGGTGCCCCAGGGATGCCCCATATGTCTGTGGGGCTGTAAGAAGGGATTCATGGGGCTGGAGGCCAAGCGGGCTCTCAGATATGTTTCCATCATGAGCTTGGCAAGCAGCGGTCCATCCACTGGCATGCACTGTCTGCAGCTCATCGGGAGCCTCTCTGAATACTGCTGAGCACCAGAGGTTCTTGTTGCCACCTTAACCTCTTGCTGGTGCACAGGACCCTGCTGAATGTGGGCTTGTAGGTGACAGCACAACTCAGCTTCTGTTCGCCCTCAAGGGCCCTAGGACCCCTCCTCTGAGCTTGGAGCTTGACCAGATCTGCGATGCCCATGCAAAAGCAATGTCACATCCTTCTGAAGGGTTTCAGCCAGTCCCTGCAGTCACTAAGGAGGGAGCCAGCCCACCGGTGTGGGGCAAAGGGGGGGCTTTGGGATGCTTCTGGTCAGGAGAGGTGCATTGCAAAGCTTGGGATGCCTTTTTGGTGTGAGGATGCAGTCGTTGTTCCCCCCCTGCGCTTCATGGTAGAGTCAAAAGTCACTGATCCTGCACTTGCAAGAGTGGGACACTGAAGTCCTCCGAAGCTGGGTCTCTCATGGACCGTTTCTGTGTCTCCTGGGCTGTCCTGACTGGAACTGCTCCCATTTTGCCTCAGCTTGGCCAGGATGTGTGAGCCAAGAGATGTGCCCAGGGGCTGGGGAGCCATAGATTGCTGCAAATCCCTCCTTCACTCCAGTGGCCATGACCCTCGGTGCTCTGCTCTGTGCTGGCAGCCCTGGGGGTTCAGCCGAAGGACCTCCTGGAGATGCTGCAGTGGCATCAAGGGCACAACCCATCTGCTTTGCCAGGGGTAGGAGGTGCCCACGGACCAGATCCAACCTCTTGTTATGGCCATGCCCATAGGAGATGGGCACAGGTTATGCCTTGCAATTCAGCAAGACATGGATAACAAAATCATATGGAAGGCCTCAATCCCTCCCCTTCCAGTGTTCTGGGTTGCTCCCAGATCCACAGGCTGAGGTGAGGCCATCAGGGTTACCCTGTGGTGCAAGAAGAGGTCCCAGTCCCTGGGTGTGAAGCAGGAGGCAGCCCATGGCCTGGGCAGCAGCCAGCCTGCCGTCACCTTCCTTGCGTAACCTTCCTCAGGGAACAGGTTTTCCTGGCTGGCATCTGCTGGCTCCAGCAAGCGGAGGGTGCTCCGGGCCCATCCCTGACCACAGGGAGCCGGGATGCTCAGGCTGCCCGCAGTGGGAAGGGGTCGCGATGGTGATGGGGTCTGGGGAAGGGACACGGGGCAAGCCCAGCCCCAGGTCAGATCCCTGAGGAGCTGCCTCCTGCTGTCCCCTGCGTTCTGTGTTGTGGGTGAGGTGTTTATTCTCCATCAATAGATAACCCTGGCAGGTTGGCAGGGAGAGGGGAGCGCTTTGTCACGCAGCGCTGTGCCCTGCCAAGCGCACCTTGTTTGCTCAAAGCAGTCTCATTTGCTTCCCCCACTGCGGTTTGTGTTACCTAACCCTTCTGGGACAATGGTTAACCAGCTCCAGCAGCAACGGTGAACGTGTCTGCCTCGCCTCCTGTGCCCTCGCGTGTCCCCACTGCCTGCCTCTACCACCCAATGCCACTGCCAAGCATGAGGCTGGGAAGCTTGGGGCAGGAGCAGGGGGTCCATAGACCCCTCACATGGATGGAGGGGCAGAGAAGGAGGCAGAGGGATGTGGGTATGGGCTGGGGGTCCGCATCCTGCAGCCTCCCATGGAGTCTCTGTGGGTCTATGGGGTGAAGAGCCAGGGAGGATTGGAGAAAGGGGAGTAAGGATAACACATACACCCCAACTCACACTCAGGGTAACCCCTGCAGGAACCACCAAGTCCATTCTAAGCCAACCCAGCACACAGGCACAGAGAAAAGAGTGATTTGTTTGGGTTTTCACTCTCCCTCGAGGTGCCTGGATTTGGTGGGATGATGGAGAGTGGAAAGCGGTGGGAAATGGGGAAGGAAGGGGTTGTTTTGCTCCAAAACAAACCCTCCTCAGGCACTCACCGCGGGCTCTGCTGGGAGACCTTTCCAACCACGTGCGCCCAGGGTGAACGTGTTTCTGGCACACAGTTCCCATGAAGATTATCTCGGTTGCCCTTCAAGTGTGAGCATTGAAGAGGGTTTTCTGTCCCCCAGGAGTGGGGTGAGGGGAGCACGAAGGTGTCCGATATCCCACATGCCAGACCCTGAACTGCCCCTGGGCACAACAGCACGACCTGATTTTCCAGCTGAGCTGGACCGTGGCTGCCCTTGGAGCGGGTCAGGGTAGAGAGGAATGTGGTGGGATAGGGGCAGTGTGTGGGAGGCAGAGACCATTGCGTGGGACCCCCTGCTCTGCCTTCCACCGCCTTTTCTACAAGCTCCCCTCAGCCCATAGTCCTTCCATCCTTTCTCACCTTCCTGCCTCTGGCTCAGCACCACTGCAGAGCAGGACTGAGCCCCAGAGGGATGTGGGGTCCCAACTGCTTTCCCATTGCCATAAGCGAGGCGGCTCCCAGTGGCCCAAGGATGGAGACTGGCCTCAGCTCCACAAGGGGAGCATGAGGAGAGAGCCAAATGCTGATCCAAAGGGAAGGCCGGCTCAAAATATCCCATTTGTTTCTTCCCCGAGGGGAAGCATCACTTTGGTGGGGCTCTTTCTCCCTGGAAATCAGTCCTTCAGACCCTGGGAACAAGCTTGCATAGGGAAAGAAAGGGGTGTAAACAGTTTGGTCTGGTCCTACTGAAAGCATCCAAGGGGAAGAAAGCCTTGGAGATGTCTATTGCAGCTATGCTAAGAAACCCCTTCCCCACTGGGTATCACCTGGCACTGTCCTTGCCAGTCCCTGACCAGACCCAGGCTTGCTCCGTGCCATCCAGCCCGATTCCTGCCAGGTTTCAGGACTGCCTCTACCTGGAGGATGAGTGCAGGACTCAGCGTGGCCAGAACCAGGCTCCTGAGTGCCCAAACTGCCACACAAATGGCTGGAGAGCAAAACTGCCCAGCACTTTGGGCTGCCCAACCTCTTGGAGGGCTTTTCTAAGCTGATTAACAGCCAGGCGGCATAAATGCACCTGAGGAAGCATCCTCCTGATGGGACACCCCATGGCGTAGCCCTGGGAGCTGCCAAGGTTAACCATTGCAGGAGGGTCTGTGCTTTGGGGACAGGCACCCACTGAGCTGGGAATGAGGGACACAGTGGGGATATGACATCAAGGGGATCTCTGCACTGTATGGGGGGTGAGCCTGGTCCCATGAGTGCTCTCAGGGACGGAACTTGAAGGGCTGCGCTGGGGACAAGAAGATGCTGCTGGGGATGTGGTGTGAGGGATGGGGTCTTACACACTGCCCCTCTGCTACCTGAGTGCTGCAAGGGAAGGGCTCAGGTGTGATATGCAGGGCAGAACGATTGCCAGGGGATACGTGGCACATAGGAGCTTAGAGGCACGGTGCTGCTGGGGGTTGGCAGCAGGGTGCAGCCATGGCAGGCTCAAACCCAGCCCAGTTTCAGGGCTGGGCTGGCGTGCCTGGGGCTGGGCAGCCCCCCAGGGCTGACAGCAGGTACCTGGGCACACAGACAGTGCCTCAGAGCCCAACAGGGGCTGTGAACTGCCTCCAGCAGCGGGTGCCGGGGGGGTTTGGCTCATCCCGATGAGCTGAGGGAGGGAACCCATCTGCTAAAACCCTGGGCTGTTTGGGTATTAAACAAGAGAGCGGCTGCTCCTGCTCTAAGAATGGGGAAAACACTGTGGTGGCTGCCTGGAACCAGAGGCTGCTGGCAGCCGGGGGGGAGCACACTGGGGAGCACCCCATACATCCCTGCATCCGAACTCCTGCATCCCACCCAAGCCCTGCCTCCAGCCAGAGCTCCCAAGGGTCTGTACCAGGAGCTCCTCTGTTCGCCTTCCTGGCACATCCAGGATGGGACTGGAGGGCTCAGGCTTCCCAAACACTTGTGTCTTTGTTTCCCCCTTGGTGCTGTGCATTCGTGGCTCC
This sequence comes from Forpus xanthops, assembly GCA_032466535.1. Taxonomy (NCBI): domain Eukaryota; kingdom Metazoa; phylum Chordata; class Aves; order Psittaciformes; family Psittacidae; genus Forpus; species Forpus xanthops. The sequence continues at coordinate 15,439 of JASSUY010041846.1, forward strand.
TGCAGCCGCCATCGGCTCATCCCTGCTCCTCAGGAACACGTCTGGTTTGCTGCTCCCAACCCAAAGCTTTATTCCCACCCAGGTCTGACAAAGCTCTGGGTTAGGAGCAGGTCCCAGGTCTGTTCCTGACCTCTGCATCCTCCCTGGGCAGATGCTTCCCGTGCTGTGGAAGATGCCAGACCCCAACCCGCGCAGGGCAGGAGAGCGCAGCCCTCGGTCTGTGGCACTGCTGTCTCCCCCTCTCCACCACCACCACCAAAGGTCCCAGTCCTGGTGCATTGTGAAACAGAAAGAGGTGTTCGCTGCATTCTTGTTTCCTGGCCAGCTCTGCCCTTTGTTATCCACCACATACAGCACAGGGCCTGGCACTGCACCAGCTTGCAATGGAGGTACAGGGCAGAGGACGTGAGCTGGGAAGTCCAGGAACAAGAGAGCATGAACTGATGGTGCAGACTGAGCTCAGCATCACCAGCAGATGCTAAAACGCTGCCCAGGGTGCTGCAGCCCAGCTTCCTTCACACATGCATTTCACTTCAACAGGCCAATGCCTTCTGAGCTCTCATACCTTCCCATAGGCAGTCATGCACCTTGAGCCCTTCTCCCTCTTCCTGCTGGAGACATGTGGGAACAAGCCAAGAAACCAGGATGCATGCCCCTGGGATCCCTGTGTCTTGGAAAGGCTTCCTCCATCCTCCAGGCCTGGTGATGAGAGCACATAGGGATGGGGACAGACACTGCAGCTGCGGGATGTGGGAGGCAGAGCTGCGTTAACTCAGGGCTGCAGCTCCCAGCTTTTATCCCCTCCAGTCTGACCAGATGCATTTCACAGTGAGGTCCCCAATAGCCCTGATCCCCTCCATTTGTTGCTCACTTTCCCATCCAGCCATGGCCACGTCCTCACTTTGGAGCTTTCAGCTGAGAATCCAGGTAGGAAATTGAGGTCTTTGAGCCCACCAAACCATTTTGGGTATGTTCTGGCCCCACGTCCGCAAGGCACTGGTCACTGAAAGCCACAGTTATGAAAGCCAGCGTGCCCAGGACACTTCCTGACCTGACCTGGTGCATGAGCACAGCTGTCCCAGCGCTCTGCCTTTCCCATTGGAGCAGCTCAGCACCCTGTGGCAGAGCACTTCAACACATGCAGTCAGAGAGGACAAAAGAGAGGAGCGAGGTGGTAGAAAGGGAAGGAAGATCAGGAGCACTGGTGTCCGAGATGCAGAAGAGAAGATGGAGGGAGAGGTGGGAGCTGGAAGAGAGAAGCAGACCACTCTGCTGCAGTGCTGCATCCCTGGGTGCCCAAAGCCAAACACACTGAGAACCATTTGGAGTGCTTTGGGAGATTCCTGGCCTCCAACACCAGGTATGGCATGAGGGACATCAATGGACGTTACAAGAGCACCTGAGAGGGGATGTGGAGATCATCCCATAGTCAGTGTGTCACTCTGCAGTGGGCAGGGAGGTTGGGACTGCCATGGCAATGAATGGGAGCATCACACCTCTCCTGTGTCTTATTTCTGGCAGGGCTTAAGGGGTCGGTGAGCAGAGATGGAAGACAGGTATAATGTAATGTCCAGCCTGCTGTGCCGTGTGGGTGACCTTGCCTGCTGCTCCCTGAAGTTGATGGCTGAGACAGTGAGGATATCCCTCCGGTCAACCTCTTCCAAAGCTCCTAGGAAAGCACAACATCCTGTGCCACAGGGCAGGATGACCCCCGCCGGCCCAAGTGATGGAGCCTGTCCTTCACCATCAACATCTGACAGTGCCCATAGCACAGGGATGGCAGTGCCCTGCTGAGCTGCACCCGATGAGCACGGGACCTGCTCTTGCATCAGCTGCGCTCTTCTCCAGGGCCCCAGGGCAAAGGTCTGCTCAGGGTGGAGGTGGCAGAGCTCCCTCATCTCCAAAGGATGAGCCAAGCCGGGGAGATTAAGATCTTGGCTGAGATGAGCTGAAGATCTAGTCCTGGCCCTTCAAACACAAAGCCTTGGAGGATGTCCCCTCGTGTCAATCTGGCTGTGGGGCAAATCCCATTGTCCCAGCTTTCCCCATGCAGGGAATTGACCCTCTAGGGTGGCAGGGTCTTTGCTGTTGCAGCACATGTCAGGGCAAAGTGACTTCTATATGCGGGCAAGCTCCAGTGGCCACAGTGCCCGGACCACAGGGTCCAGGGCCTGTGGGATGAGACCATAGAGCCTGTTCACCAGATGCATTGCCCCAGGACCATAACCCACCAGGACAACCTCTGCCCCTGCACTAACAGCCTCTGTGTTAGTGGCACCAAGCACCTTCTGGTGCACGAGCAGCATCTGATACAGTGACCAGTGTGTGGGTAGCATCCATCAGATGATGTATGTGAGTTTCCAGATCTGGAGGTGTCAGACAAAGTGCTGGGTGTCCCAGTTCCCTCTGCTGTAAATTCCCAGTGTGCCCAGCACAGTGAGACCCGGTTCGTTCTGCCAGCTGGAGCCTGGTCCTTTCTGGGGTGCTGACCTCGATAGGGTCAGAGCAGGCAGTAGGTGCCCCAGGATGGACAGGAAGCATCTGGCCCCAAGCTGGCTTTGGCATGTGGGTAGGACCTATAGAGGCAGATGGGCACTGATTTCCCCAGGGCACACAGGGGCAGAGCTTCCCTTTCCCCATCATGTCGTGGTTTGAGGCTCTTAAACTCATGCAGCCGCTCTCTCACTCACTCCCCCCTCTTTCTTCTCTCCCCAGTCCCAGGGAGATGGGAAGGAGAATCAAAAGAATGCAACTCCCACAGGTTGAGATAAGGACAGTTTAGTA
>JASSUY010041848.1:0-13025 GCA_032466535.1 Forpus xanthops
CACCTGCTGCAGGAGGACCTCCACCATGGAGCACCGAGTGCAGCCCTGTCCATTTTGCACCCTGCTCTCAGGAGAGCGGTGCAGGGGCACTCTACACCTGAGCTTTGTGCTGCATCTTCCCCTCTCATCAGCTCTGTCTGAGTGCCTACACTGGCCACCACCGGGGCAACCAGAGCAGAGCTCCCAGACGGGACCCTGCTCATATGGCAAGTGCTCACCATCCTTCTTGAACTGCTGTGCAAACTGCCTTGAACCAACCCTGTTTGCCGCACTCCCTGGAGCAGGTTTTTAACCTATCAGGGCTGGTGCTTCTCCTCCTGACACCACCCCCTCTGAGTGAGCTGTTTGCGTCCGCTGAGATGCTAGTTCCTGGGCAAGTCCTGTTGAGGTCTTGAGGCTCTCTCGGTGGCTGTTGCTGCTCTAAGTTGAAGCTCCTGAACTCAGAGTCTCCCCTTGATCAGGTGCTGAACGTGTACCCTCTCAAGCTAGTCACCTCAGCAAATGCCATCGCACCATCATCTTTCTTTAAACAGGAAGAAACTACCACAGAAGTATTTCTTCATGCTGGTGGAGAAGCAAGTCCTCTTTGTATGTTAGGTGCTAAATACACTTAGCAACTTGATGTCATTAAAGCGTCTGGACACAACTCTCATGTATTGCTGTTGTGCCAAAAAAGCACAGCATGGAAGCAAACGCTTAGGCAAGAACAGCTATATCTGTATATGCATGTATAATGCAAATATTTGGAGCAAAGGGGATGTGCCTGCCACCCATGATTAACAGACCTGGAGGATCGGCCTCTCATACTCTATCGTTCAGTATGTAAAGCTCATTCTTGCTATGTGCTTTTGTGAACCTCTCTGATCTAATACACAGTAATACTAGGTATAAAATGAAAATTAAAAGAAGGCATCTTTGTATTCAAGAGAAAAATCTTTACGGAAGTTAATGAAGCAGCAGTTTCAGTTTTAAACTTCCAAATCTCTGATTTCATAGAATCCTTCATTTTCGGTGTAACAGATTTCAGGGATTAACTTCTCGAGTTTCATAATGTCTTATATTTTTTCCTCTATTATTTCTTTTTAAACTGAAATTGTGATTAAGCTGATTAAGTCATCAGCTTTGTCTGCTACGTACTTGTAAGAGCTGTTGCACAGGAATTAATAATAGATATGATGACACCTAGTGGTGCTGTAAAATACTTATTCTTAAAATAAAGATGAATTCAGTTTAAATCCCCCCATTTAATGTAACTGAAAAGATTGTCTGTGGTTTTTTGTTCACTCATTTGAATACATAAAAGTGCAGTGGTTTGTAATTTTCTTTTTGCATTTACATTTTACTGAGGAGAAAAAATAGAAAAAATCTTCTCAGTACAAAAAAAAAAAAAAAAACCATATTTGAGATTCCTTTTTGCCACCAGGTCTCATTGACCCCACAGAGTTCTACAGAAAAGCAGTTATTGCCATATATATCTGTATTTCATTAATGAGATATCAAGGCTTAACTGTCTACCTTCTCTAGGGAAGTTAGTTCCACTGTGATAAGTATAGATAACAGGATTTCCTCTTCTTTTATAAGTCACATTACATGAGACAAAAAGGCTTAACAAGTTTATCCAAAGTTCTTTTCAGTCTTGCAACTAAAATTTCTGTAATAGTATCTTTAAATGTAACCAGGCAATTTGTTGCTTACAGGGTCTGCATAAACAGGTATCTAAAATTCGACTTCTTGTGTGTCAAAGAAGTAATTAATAGATTAGAAACAATCTGATACCACTTTTATTATAAAATAGTCTAAAATGTAGAAGCGATTATAAAATGAATCAACATTTGCATCTAGAATTTACAGATACCTGTCAGCTTTTGCCATAGAACATTTTTAACTCCATGTAGCGACTCGCATGTAACACCAAGCAAACAAGGAAATGTATATTACCTTAACACTTCTACCTCTGTAGCCTAAGGACTGTTCCAACTTTATATTCTTGTTTTTCTAAAAGTTTCTTGGAAACGAAAATGACCAAAAAAGAAAGTCTCCCTTCCTCATTGTTCTAGCATTTGATAGTATCATCTCTGTTCTCAGTAGGCATCTTGGATACTCTGCTTTGCTAACTTATTTTCTCTTCCCATGTACCATACACAGTGCTTTAGTCTAAAAAAGTCTGTGAAATGTCAATAATAATAACAACAAAACAGGGAAAATTAAAGTATTCAGGCAGAAATTGAGAGGTTTCTAATCAAACAATAGAAAAAAGAACTAGTTATAGATAGAAGAGAGATACGTAATTACTATGTATGAAATTTTGGTGAATTTTATGCAATCAGAAGGTGAACATGCATAAAGAAATGAGAAACAAGCCCCTCTTCCAGAACTATTTTTCAATAGACAATGGATAACAAATCTGAGTTCATCCAAAAACCTGTAGTAAACTAATTTTCTACAAAAAGTATGGAGGAAGGAACTACATAGTAATACCTTAGTGTATCAGTTATGAGGTGGACTTTCAAGCATGACAAGAAATACATCACACTATTTACAGGATAGGGAAAAAGTAATGCAACCCTTCATTGTTGTATGAATGTATGAATCATTAGCTGCATTTTTCTCCTGTAGACAAAGATACTTTTAACCATCTTGAATCTTCCCATATATATCCATAACAGAAAAGAGAGAAGCAAATTCATAAAAAGACACATGACAAACATAAACATTTGCAGATACAAAACATGTCAAAAAAAAAAAAGATGACATTTGCCTCCTCTAGAGACATAGAGACACTCAGATATTAGATGCTATGACTAATTCTAAATTGAAGTAACATCATAACCATTTTTTCCACAGGAAGGATTGCACCCGGTAGTATGGACAAAACCAAACTCACTTCCTCCAGTCTCTATTAGTGGATTTATCATGCAGAGATAATATAGTTATGAAAGAATGCCTTTCTGTACCATGAAAACTGCAAAGACGCAAGAATTACCTGTTTAAAACAACAATAACCAGTTAGGAGTAAAACACAGCAACATATGGACTGCTATGAAGAAAATTAACTCCACTCCAGCCAGATCTACTACAGTGCTAGTAGTAAAGGTTGCTCAGCAATACAGTGGAAGGTAACAAGAGCACTGCAGATGGACTGGTAGTCCATTGTACCAGGAATATGCATTATGCAACATAAGAGAATAGCTTATTCTAAAAGCATTCCAATCACAGAATGATAGCATAGTTTGTCTTGGAAGGGACCTTAAAGATCATCTGGTTCCACCCCCCTTACCATAGGGAATGCTGGCGTTGAACACTTCCAGGGGTGGGACATCCACAACTTGTCTGGGCAGCATGTACAAGTGTTTCACCACCCTCACAGTGAAGAATCTAAGCCTTAATCAGAATTCACAAATCCTAATGTGGTGAATGTGTCTCGGAGTTACAAACAAAACTCAGGTATCCTTTGTATTGTCAAGGCACAATATGTTCTTAGGAGCCTGACAACAGAGATCACTTGTTTGCACGTTAATACCTAGCCTAGATTCTTATATAAGTGCATGCAGCTAAATTAAACTTGCTGCAATGATTAATGTAATGAAAACAAACACTATAAGAGGGTGCAAATACATTGTTCTTTGACAGTGCAGAGATGTCATACCCTGTGTCAAGTGGTAGTGTGCTTCTTAAGAAGACTTTGGAAAAAGAAAGCACACAGTCCTCAACAGTCATGCTTGGGAAAGTAGCATGCTCTAGTTTCTGAGTCCAGCAAGTTGGGGAAAAGGGTGTTAAATCTTTTCATATATAAGTTTCATGACTCATCATGTGGAAGGACAGGACAAAAAAGAATATAAGAATTAAAGCCAAAGCTTTAGATTTACAAGAAGAAAATCCATAGAATGGCTGGAATTTAACTATCAAAATTCCAGGTTAAAAAGGAAAGACTATTTGGATGTTTTCATTGAATAACTTATACATATGCTTAATTTGGTAATCAAACGTAACATAGTATAGTAAACTTGGAGTACTAGGATATCTCAAAATTAAGTCTTTTGTCAGCATGCAAAATCTAAAGTATTTATTTTTACTTACCTGTTATTATCAGATACGTTATTAATAGAACAATGAATGACATTGCAAATGGGATGCTCAGGTGAATTTCTTCATTGTTATAGCTAATTTCCCAGGGCATCAAATGAGTAAGTTCTAATTGTAGATGGTTTCCAAGGTCTCAGTTGCAGCTTAATAAATATTACTGGTAATACCCATTGACGATGTTGCAAATAATACAGAAAATAAAATCATTCCCTACTTCATGACAGAAGATTTAAATTCAAAATATTAAAGAGCCATACTGCTTTACAATCTATTAATATTAATAATCATAATCTATGAATTGTATTGTCTCCATATTCCAAGCCGATATATTTCCCTGAAGGAAATAGATGCAGGCTTTTCAAAGACATTCATTTAGGAATACAAAATGTGCAGTTGGAAAGTCATTTGTTTACACTATTCAGTGCCAACTTCTTTCCATTAATGAGTCAAAATCTTTTCAGATTTTTTTATGGGAAATTTCATTAACGTTTGTAAACAAATCATGCTTGCAAGTGAGTCTGTGCCCATTTTGCATTTTCCATTCTTCCCAGTCTATTCCTATCTGTCTGTAGCACTGCCCATTGTCTTGAACTTTGGTTAATCCCTTATATGAACATGTAGTTCACTCACAGAATAGCTGTCAGAGGGCATTCTAACACTTTGATTCATATTTCAATTTTTCATGTCTTATTTCTACAAAACAATATTACAGTATGATGGAAATCTTTGAATGGGCCCCAGCCAAACACAAAAATCAAAGGTACAAAGATAGACTTAGAGACTACCAATTGTCACTCATCTGCATCTCAGAAGAACAATGTGCTTCAAAAAAGCAGTATTTCTTAAATAAGTTAGATTGAAATTGAAAGAAGAGAATAAAGAAGATTCCTCATAGAGAATCACTAGAGTAAAATCTAAGTCAGGATCATGGAAATAAATATCTCAGGAAACAATCGGGATTTTTTTTGTAGTAGAAGCAGTAAATTCAGCAGTGTATATACGAAGTAATTCTAAAATCTGTTCCTCATCCATTGATATGAATAATGGCATTCTTCCTCCTGTCAGTATCAGTAAGGGTACATTATGGAAATTTAGAGTTGTGTAGAAGATAGATTTGTGGTAATTAGCATCTCTGGTGAACTTAGAAACAATAATTTTTTATGTTTAATTGACATTTGGTGGAAATACAGCAAAACCAGAACAAATATTTCACAGCACTTCATGTCTTTGAACAGATCAATCAGTTTCTTCTGATTCATTTTTTTATTACTACAGTGAACCATAGTGTGGATAGCAGTTCTCTGAAAGGACCCAGAGAAGTTTTTCTTTTTGTTCTTTTTTCTTTTTTTTTTTTATTCCTTATACATACACGCTATTTGAATATGAGTTATCCTGTTCAAATATATCTTACTTAAAATTGAAACGGGATGTGGACTAAGATTTTCCTTTAGAAGCATATATGAGTTTCACTCTTAGGATATATGAAACCAGTGTTCTATATATGTCACACTAGAAACACTGATTACTTTCTTTAAGGAGACATTCATAATTGGGAAGCAAACAATTCTGAATCCAAGGTAACGGTCAGACTTGATGATCTTAAAGGACTTTTCCAGCCTAGCTGATTCTACAATTTTATGAATCTATGATTCTAATCTATTTTTTGTGTTTTCAGAGCAGACTACACAGAAGTGAGACAATCCACAGCAAATTAAACAAGTCAATTCATCACTAAGACAATAAAAGCAATGCATAAATGACGCCTACTAAAGTTTCAAGGATGTTGCTGATACATGACATGGCTTCCTTACCCACAGATAAGGAATGCCCAGTAGAGTACACTAACACAAACATTTGTGCTACACATAACTATTTGGTCTCCTTTGGCATTCATTGATTCCAAGATTCCACTATCCTTTGATATAGTTACAGGAACTCAGGACACAATTGGCCGATTAAGCTTTTTGTAAGATTAGTGGCATGCATAACCCACATATAACACATAGCAATGCAGTTTTATATCTAGAACTTTGCTTTTAATCTATAATATTCAAACTTAAAGCATTGGAAGGCTGGTTTGGGAGGCCTATAATGAACAGAGAAAACAAGCTTATGCATAAATTCAATAGACATACATTTGAACTTCCATTGGGAAGTGTTTCTATGTCCACAGATTAAAAAAAAAAAATTATATTGACCTGTCTGCTCATTTTAAAAACACCAGCAAGTAAAATTGCTAGTGTAAAACACAAACAAGGCTGCAAAAAGGGATATAAAATGCTGTTCATATTACAAATGACAAATTCAAGGGTCTGATGCTTGATATTTACATGTACTTTTTGTATAGCACCAAATAAACTGCCTCATAATTAAGAACAACTCCCACAAGGTAGAAACTAATTGCTCATTTGTAGATGAGGTACTCCTGGATGAAGAAGTGATTAAAATATTTATATTGCACAGCTTGTTCGATTCACTCATATTATCAGATTAATTTACTTTAATTCACAATGCATCAACATTTACATGGTTTTCCTCAAAAAAATGGTACTTGAAATAGAGTAACTTTTTATTACCTATTTTGCAGCTTAATAATGTCAATGTGTTGGGTGTATAGATGGCCACTGCTTCATTATCATTTTTTATTTACCTTATAAGAATACTTTTTTATACTGGACATGAAAAATTTATGGATACTTAATGATGAAATAGATTTCAACCTGGAACCTCCAGAGAATATGTTTTAAACTAATAAAGATTTATTAGCAACAAGTACATATAATTTTGTGAGTCCTGAAAAAGAAGATGATTTCTTCATTTTTTCTTCATCAAATCAAAGTGTTTCATAAACTCATTGAATCATAAAATATTTAGGGTTGGAAGGGGCCTTAAAGATCATCTGGCTTCAAACCCCCTGCCATGGGCAGGGACACCTTCCACTAGACCAGCTTGCTCAAAGTCCCACCCAACCTGGCCTTGAACACTGCCAAGGATGGGGCTGCCACAGCTTCTCTGGGCAATCTATTCCAGTGTCTCTCTTCCTTCACAATAAAGAACTTATTTGTAATACCTAATCTAAATCTACCCTCTGTCTGCTTACAGCCATTCCTCCTTGTCCTGTCACTACATGCCCTTGTAGAAGGTCCCTCTCCATCATCCTTGTAGGCCCCCTTTGGGTATTAGAAAGCTGCTCTAAGGTCTCCCCTGGATCTTTTCTTCTCCAGGCTGAACAACCCCACCTCTCTCAACCTGTCTTCATAGTAGAAGTGCTCCAGCCCTCTAATCGTCTTTGTGGCCCTCCTTTGGCCTCACTCAAACAGGCCCACTTCCCCCTGGGGCCCCAGAGCTAGATGCAGTACTCCAAGTGGGGTTTTATGAGGGTGGAGTAGAAGAGGAGAATCATCTCCCTTGACCTGCAGGTCACACTGCTGGGTCATGTTGAGCTTCTTGTTTCTATCTGAAGGTTTCATAAAACCTGATATTTTACTCTGACCTTTATTTAAAAGCTAAAATCTCTGCACTGCTGTGATTTGTGTTGATTTCTCTCCCAAAGGACTTAAGACTATAAATTAACCAAGGTGTAAATCTAAAAACCTCTTGAAATCTGCAGTATATATGCATATATAAGTTGAGACTATTTGACTTTACTGTATACTATACAACACTTTACACCCATATACATAATTCCATAAATGGAAATAGAGTGTAATGTATTTCTCAGTGTCAGGGCTAGTACACTGTTTATGATTCAGGCCCCCAGATTCTCAAGGTGGGGCTTTCGTTAAGTATCATTAAAGTGTCTGACAAAAAATTGTAGTGAATGCGTCTTCTGGAGACAGAACAGATGTGCCTGAAGCCTAAGAACTTGGAGTTCAAAGCAGGCTTTACAGTCTGCCCAAGAAGATGGGTAGTAGCTCAGATTTTTATTAGACTGTTAAAAGTAACTCAGGCATGTTTATCCAGCTTGCTGGGACAGCAAGGCAGACAGAAATGCTATAAATGTATTATCTAGCAGTGGCAGTTTCTGAGAAAACCAACCAGCTCTGAGGACTTTCCATCATTAACTACCTTTCCTGTATTATGTTCCATGTGGACATACGTGGAAACACAGTGAAAAAGGCATTTTGATTGTACAGAAGTCACTTTTTATTCTGATGTCGCCTATTCTTTTTCCTGTGGGAGCAAACACACTAAATACATAAATCACAGAAGATAGGACAGACCATAATTTCAAGGATTAGATATCCTGCAGGCTCCATAAAATAATCATCATAAAAATAAATGCCATAAAAAAAGAAGCTCTTGATTTAATATTGACAAGATAATATACAAAAAATACTATTGACCATCAGATTATAGTGAAACTGAAGACTTCCCATGTCAATCTGCAGTAGTTAATCTCAAAGCAACTGCTATGAAACTCTTACAGGAAATAAAAAAATATACTTAATAAACATAAAAGGAAGTATTTCAAGAATCTACACAGTCACTTTCAATCAAAAATCTAGCCTTTTACCTTATTTACCATGTTAACCTTTGATGTGATCAATAGGGGTGGGATGGCTGACAAAAGAAGCAACTTCAAATCAAATCAAAACATATTTTTTATGTTTTATTGTATCTATTTTGCATACCAATTTCTCAGGACTTTCCTGACATGCTTTTGGTTCAATAATATTATTTGCTAATATCTCTGACAATGTGACATCAGATAGTTATTACAATGACTGTACTATTATTGAAACTTATGCTATTAGCACTTTTAAAAAGGAGCTCAAATGGCTAAGTTAATGAAAATATGTTCTTATCATATTGAGATCAACACACTTTTCAGGGTATGATTATACTTAAAATTCAATAGTTACATCAACATAAATTTTTGAGGCAACAGCTTTGTGCTGTACAGTTCTGCAAAATAGAGAAGTTTCTCAAGAAAGTGATCATACCAATAACTAATATTTTAATTTTTATTTTCAGAAATCAGTTTGCTGGTTTAGCAGGTTTGCAAGCATGTTACCAGATCTGACTACTCTAGGACTGCAACCTGCACAAAACCTCTGGATATGTTGGTCTATGATTTTCATATAAATGACCTATGAACTAACCCACTTGCAATCACTCCAATACAGAAAGATAGCATGTATACTGAGGAGTAATTAGAATTTTTCCTGCAATCAATAGAAAATGTGATACATGGGAATTTTTAAATCGATCTTTTGTAGACACCTTCCCTGCATGTCAGAAAAACAATAAGCAACAGTTCTGTGAAGTGATTTTTAAATAAATGTTGAATAAAATCTTTGAGTTGCAGTATTTATATCTTCTGTTTCAGCACAGATGGACAATGTCCAGTGGACGGTTTAGGGCAGGGGATCTGCAATGAGCCTTGTTGCCCTCAGGAAAGGAAGAAAAGATGGAGAAGAGCTGTCAGAACCTTGTACATTCAGTTCCATCGAACAGAGGATGCCTGCAGAGTGTGCCAGCATAAAAGAAAAACGAAACAGACACTTGTCCAGTTTCAGACTCAGTGATACCTCCTAAGAGACTTTGCTGTGGTTGGTTAAACAATAGAGAAAAAAGAGAATTACATTACAGGAATGTACTTGCCAAACAAAAGCCTACAATGTCTCTGACCAGCAAAGGGTCTTTACGGTCACAGCTAACATTTTCACCTCTGGGCATAGTTCTTAGACTTCTGGAGTAAAAATTCTGGAAAAAAAACACAAAAAGAAATGTGATGAGACCTCAGTATGGAGCAGTCTCTGTAAAGAACTGTAAGGGATTTTGAAACTACGAAACAGAAGAGATACTAAATCAAGACATTATTTTAGTATAAATAAACAAGGAGTTTTTATTGTTATGTTTTACAACAATTAAGGCTGAAGTAAATTCTCTTAAGGTTTAGCCATACCAGCATTCTTTCCTTAGGATTTTTGTTTGTTGTACCTAATGTACTTTTGATTCGTTGGTAGTGTTGTTACCTCCGACTTCTGATCCTTAAGAAAAATAACAGCAGAAACTCACCCACAACAAAGAAGCCATGAGCTGATTTCCTGATTTTCATGTTTCAGAAGGAAAAATAAACAAACAGAACTTTTCATATATGCCTTTTAGCAGATTGTGGAATGCTCTTGATAGAAGACACACTTCTTTTCTGCAAAGTAAAAAAAGGAAGTATTTTTAAGGTTTGATTCTCGGTCCTTGGACATCTTACTGGACAAAACCACACACAAATATGGTTTTCACTTTCATTTATACCATCTATATTGTTCCAGTCAGTAAATAGTATTTTCGTAGAGTTGTGGAATCACAGATAATTCAGGCTGGAAGGGGATTCAGAAGGTCTCCAGCCCAACCTCCTGCTCACATCAAGGCCAGCTCTGAGGTCAGAGATAGTTGCTCAGGGCTTTGTACCACTAAGTGTTGAAAACCTCCAAGGATGAAAACTACACAGCCTCTCTAGCAGCCTGCTCCAGGTTGTAACAGCCCACACCTCTCAGACTCTCCCGACAGGACAAGGGCTCCCAGTTCCTCATCCTAAGGCCCGACTCCTGAACACACTCCAATTTGCTGCCTTTTTTGGATCAGGAGTCTGGATGAAGTATTGTGGGTTTGGCCTAATGAAGGCTGAGTAGAGCAAAATAAGTAGCCCTCTAGCTGCTAGCAGTAGTTCTGCTGATATAGAAATATGGCTGTTGGCCATATTTCCTAGCTCAGGCTCAATTCACTGCTCACCAGGCCCCATGGCATCAAAGCTTGTTGATCTGCAGGCTGTTATCATTGTAGGAGCTCTTCTGTATCAGGAGCAGCACTTGGCACTTGTCCTTGCTCAATTTCACAGGGTCCTATCTGCCTATTCCTCTAGTTTGTCCATGTTTCTCTGGATGAAACCCTAGCCCAAGGATCTATCAACTATCAACTGGTCTCCCCTGCATTTGATTACACCTACACACTTGGTAAGTGTGTGCTCCATTAATTCCTCCAAGTCATTGATAGAGATGAGAGTGGTGAGACAGTGGAGCAGCATACCCAGAGAAGCTGCGGCTTTCCCACCCATGGAAGTGTTCATGGCCAGTCTGGATGGGGCTTTGAGCAACCTGGTCTAGTGGAAGGTGTTAACTGCCCATGGCAGGGAGTTGGAACTAGATGGCCTTTAAGGTCTCTTCCAACTCAAATCATCCTATAATTCTATGATTCTGTGTTAACCAAGACACATCCTGGTACAGCCCTCTGCATTTCTCTACTTGTTACTGACCTCCAAATGGAACACAACCCATTGACCATGACCTGCTAGATAAGGATATCTAACCACTTTTTTACCTTCTAGATATCTAGTTGATAGGATCATAATGTCTCAAGCTGAAATAATACTGCGAGATGCAGTGTCAAAAGCCTTACTAATGTTGAGGTAAATTACATCCTTTTCATCACTAAAGTTATTTTATCATAGGAAGTAATAAATTCAATCAGATTTTATTTACTCTCAGTAAATCTTTCCCAATCTTTCCTAATAATTTTATTCAACTACATGTGCCCATAAACTTGATCTATAACTTTCCCAAGAGCCAAAGGATGGCTGACCACTCCACAGTTTCTTGAATCATCTTTTTGGCTTTTTTTGAAGATGAGTGGAACACTTTCTTTTCTCCAGTTGCTGAGTACCTGTTCTGTTCTCAACCACTGTTAAAATATCAGGCATCTTTCTCAACACCCTCAGTGCAGCTTTCAGTTTATATGGGTCAGAATCCTCCCAGTAATCCTTGACTTGATCCTTATGCACTCTTTTCCTTGAGCCATGTCTCTAATCACAGATACCTGGGACTTCTTAACAGCAAAATCTCAGACAAAGCAGGCACTGAGTACCTCAGTGTTGTCATGGCCACTGTCACTAAAACGACATTTCGCTGTAAACAGGTCATCCTTTTCCTTGTTCAACCTTTTTCTTCTGGTGTAGCAGTAGATGCTTTTGTTGCATTTGACATTCCTTGAAAATGTCAAGTCTGAATGATTTTGATTACATTTGTCACAAATGGAGAGGCTCCTGTTGTTATGATGCGATGCAGAATCAGCTTAAGCCCTTAGAGTCCACATAACCTGCATGTCATAGTTAGGGTTTCTTAAGATATAAGCACAGAATTTCTTGTCTCAGTTTGATGGGAAGTTTATGTACTTGCATGTTACTCTTGCTTGGCATAAGTACTAAATAGACTGCCCTTCCATTTTTGTGTTCAGCAACCTCCTGTGCAGAGATCGCTGTAAATGTGAAACTTTGCATTTATTAATGGATAGGAATTACTCTGTGGTAAGGCATTGTCTCACATCGTCCCCTGTGGCTGCATAGTATACCCTATTTCCATGAAAATGGAATTTTTGTGATACATTCTCATCCCCTTCCTTCCAGCAATGTGACATAGCTAAGGAATTCAAATTTATAGTGCAGATTTCAAATGTCAGTGAGAAATGACTTGTTGCTATCACCTGCTTTAACAACATCATTTTTCCTGAATTTAACTGCTTCTTTGTCCACATGTGGACTACTTAGCACAAGTCCAGGTAAAATTCATGGGTGCACTCCTTTCCCTGATGTTTCTTTTCCTCTAGGACTGCATTCTCTGCATGTACATCCATGCATACTCATACCTCAACAGATATCAACACATATCTAGATATGAAGCTTGTTCCTCAACTCTCAGATCAACTATTTTCCATCTATGAGCTGGAAATAGCACCTAAGTTCTTAATGTAGACAAGTCTTATTTTTCTTAATTTCTTAATTTATTACTGAAGACTGACAGCTTGAAGAGAAAACGCTTCCCACAGACAAAGGGTGTTGATTGTAGAGGTAAAAATTATTTAAAAAGCAGGTGTCGTGGTTTGAGGCCCCTCAAACAGTTCTGTGCACACCCCCCCCTCTTTCTTCCCCAGTCCCGGGGAAATGGGAA
>JASSUY010041853.1:0-15366 GCA_032466535.1 Forpus xanthops
TGGCCAGCCTAAACATTACCAAGCAGTAACTGAAAACACTGGTGTTATCAGCGCTGCTCCCAGGCCCAAAATCAAAACCACAGCGCTGCTCCAGCTACCAAGAAGGAGAAAAATGACTGCTACTGCTGAACCCATGACAATGGCAAACACTGGAAGACCTGGAGAAGGGGCTTAAACTGACCCCCTCTTCCTCTGTGGTTGCTCAAGTGTTTGACACCAGGGAACAAGAGGAGTGGGAAGATTCAGGCTATCTCTTCCAGCAAGTGTCTTGCCGTGAGAACACAACAAGCACAAACCCTGCTGGTCTCCAAGGATACGCTTGTATTGACTGTACCACAATGGCTCTGAGGGTTACCAAAGCCTAAATTTGCTAAAGATAACTGGTGAATAAGGACATTGATGAAAAAGGAAAAGCAGGCGAGGGAAAGTTAACAGCTGCTGTTCAAGCACACTTGGATTTTTGGTTATTCCCCTTTTTTGAATTCAGAGTATAGAAATGTATTAACTTCCAGAGTCTGGGTTTGATTAGATATCTGAGCTCTGTCTTCTTCCTAGGAGGTATCACTGAAATGATATTTCATTTTTAATTTATTCTACACATGCCACCTTGTCTTCTTGCTCCACTTGCAAGATATTTCGCCAAGCTCTCCCAGTGACTATCTACCTGTTGGCACATTGATGCTCCAGCACGAGCAGCTGCTCTTGGCAGCTTTCCTTCCGGACCCAGTGGGCCAGACTTCGAACTTTTTTAGATGAAAAAGGTCAGGCCATTACAGAAACTGACAGTTTTTAATTTGGTAACCTCTGTGGGGAGCTGAATGGTACTCACTGAACAAATAAATTAGTGTGAGGCTGACTGCTTTAGCCAAGCTGCAGTTGTCATTTGAGGAAGACGTAAATTAATTCCAATAAACAAAGAGAAATCCTTGATGTCCTTCTGACAATACTGGGATCTCAGTGAGGAGGGAAAGAAATTAAGTTTATTAATTTTTTAAGTCTCTAGCAAACTCCCAAAGTTTATCTTTTCTGTTTGGGTAATGCTAATCTTTTGCAATTGTGCAGACAGAGGAGACTGTCAGCCATTAACACATTTGTCACACAGGGGGCTGGTGGGACATTGTACAGGGGATGTCACCCCCTTGGGAGCAGTTACAGCAGTTTGGATGTCTCGTGGCCACAATATCTCATGCAGAAGGCAAATCAACCTGACACAGAGAAAGCCATCTGGATGTCAGCATGGCCACTCCAACACAAGGTTCTAGGAAAACTCAAGTAAAATATAAAGCATTTGCAGAATGCCTTTATTTCATAGAATCATAGAATTGTTTGGGTTGGAAAGGACTTTAAGATCATCTATTTCTAACCCCTCTGCCATGGGCACAGACACCTTCCATTAGACCAGGTTGCTCAGAGCTCCATCCAACCTGGCCTTGATCACTTCCAGGAATGAAGCATCCACATCTTCCTTGGGCAACCTGTTCCAGTGCCTCACCACCCTCATAGTGAAAAATTTCTTCCTAATATCTAACCTAAATCTCCCCGGCTTAACTTTGCAGTAAGGTTCAGATGCTTTCTTTAGAAAGATGCTGTGGCAGTTTCTTTTGCATTTTTTATATACATAATAAATAAAATTTCATCTCTACGGGAGATGAAAATCACTATTTTATTTGTATGACTTTTAATGGCTATCGTTATATGACTGAGAGATGTGTCACTTTTACCCTAAACATGCAGGAATAGACCTGTGGTGGAAAGGCCAATGCCAAGGCAGTGTGCCAGATCAAATGCAGAATATTTCTGTAACCACCATCCACTAACACAAAAGGGTTTGTGATATCCACACTGAAATGCCTAAAAGTTGGCACTCAGCTTCTAGAATGGCACTTACATTGCTGAGTTAGATGTTGGTGGGGAGCATGGAAGGCTCCAGTGGGACCTGTATCATTGAGCCCGGAAACAGCTGGTTTGAAATGATGAAGACAGGCAGGGAGGAGGTTGGTTACTAGCAGGTAAGCAGCCTTCTTCACACCATTTTCAGCTTTCCTGAGGGATTTTGAAGGAGATGATAGCCTATTAGATGCTCATCTAAACAAAGAGTAAGTTTGGGTACCTGTGTCTCCTGTGGTCTGTGAATTTAATTGATTGCCCTCTTCAATTCATCTCCATGTGGAGGGGGATTTGTTTTGGACTTCATATTTTTTTTGCCACCTTTAATCTTGGTTTACTTTCAAGTTAAAATAAATTATCCAGCACAAAGAGATGTATTTCCTTACACACAAGCTGCTGTTTCAAGGTCAGTGTTTGGTATGCAGCTCTCGCATTTGAGCATTCAAAGATTTCCATCTCCAAAGATGTGACTTAAGCACTAGCAAACACAAGATCCAAGCCTACAGGTGGATCAGTCTAACATGAGATAGAACTCAAAAATGGCAGGGAAAACATTATCATTCTTTTCCATGGGGATCAGTTTGAGTATGAAGAGACTTGAGCCCCCCTCCCTACCAAACATTAAGGTCTGAATCATCTTATGTTTGCATATTTTACTCTAGGCGCTGATTTACAACATGGAGCCATCTGTTGCAGTCACCATCTCTGGTACCTGCTGAGACAAAAAAAAACACATGTGAGACCATAGCTCTGTAATCTGCTTCTGGCTGAACTTAAACCACCAGCTAAGTAATAGCTCTGAAGGAGGACATAAGTCTATCCTCAGAACTGAGAAAGGTTTTGGCCAAGTAGACCCAGTACAATGACACTGCACCTCCTGCTTTGTGAGGTCCAGCATCTAATGGCTCTGCTAACAGGGTGCTTGGAAGGAGGAATGTGTGGGGAGAAAACTGGATTCAGAGGAGTTTGACTGTCAGAAATAGCCAGGGTTGTGGGGGTGAGGACAAGGGTAAAGTAAGATGTGGCTTTTGTTTGTTGGTTTGGGTTTTTTTGTCTACATAGCTTGCTTTAGATTCTGTTTTGTGGAAGCCTTATTAGGTTCAGTACCTCCCAAACCTATATTTGGGTTAATTCAGAAGCTGTTATTTAGCATAACATGGCCCTTATCAGAACTGCTGTAATAAAACAGAGCATTTAAGGCTTTCTTTCAATAAAACTGGAAATGAGACCTTGTGGCCTGTTCTCCAACTAGCTAGGTATATCATGCTGGTTTTAAGCTCTACCTGTAAATCAGCATTCAAATTCATGCAATCTGCCAAGAAGGTAATGAATATCAAGGAAGTTTCCGGGAAGACTGTCAGGTTGAATTCTTTAGCTCCTGGAATTGATATGGCTTGTCTTAAGAAATAATAAACATAATGTTTTTAGGGAGCAGAAGTCTGAAGACAAAAAAGCCCTTTGAAGGAGAACTGTGCCACAGAATAGCAAGTTCAAACCTAGGATGTCCTGCCTTTCATGTCATTTGGTGTTCAAGGCACTGGTCAATGTAAACGCACATAGTCTATTCTGTTGTGGAATATACATCATCGAAGAGCTAAAAAGGCCTTTCCTAGTGCCAGAGACTTGCATGAGTGAACAAGGTGGCATTTTCTTGCTGATGATTTCTGACAAGGTGAGGGAGAAGTTGCTCTTCCTTCCCTACTTATCCATGCTTCAAACCCAGGGCTCAGGGGTTGATGTATAGTTCATCTTACAAAAGCATTTTTTCTAGGAGGTAGTTTAGGACATCTGAGGTATAGAAATGGGCTATTACTGTTTTCATTTGCACAGCAGTTATCTACTCACTGTAGCTCATAGATCTTCCTCTGTGGCTAGATCTTGAATGTGTCTCACACACATGGCATTACAGGCTCTCCAGTGTGCTATAATGAAATGTCATTCGGGGGATGATTCAATTCCTGCATCTACAGCAGCTGCTTTGTGGGAGCACATTAAAATGGTCGTGCAAAGTCCTGGCAGATGTCTGAATTTATAGTGTGAACAGAAGTTGCCATCAAACATGCGTAATGGCAGGTACATTTTTGTAAAGGGAAGGTCCCAGCTGGGAGGGTTGAAGCTCTGTTGCAGCAGGACATGAGATGGTGCCACGAGAGAAGGATGGGCGGGCAGGGATTGCACAAATAAAGCCTGCATCATGGCTTGCACTTTGGCCTTGCAGGAGACTGGGTTGCCCAGCCACATGTCAGACACTGTTCCCTCCTCCCAAACCAGGCTGACTTTACTTGTGCAACCTGTTAGGAGCTGCCCCTGGACTGTGCCAGCCCCTAAACTATCCTCAGGCAGTGTCTAGGAGAAAGCCAGGTCAGACCTGTGCTAGGGAGAATATTAACAATGCAACAGCACCTCAGTTTGGACCTGGCCTGCTTTAGACCACTCGTGCAGCCATCTGCATCCTCCATTCCCCCACAGGAAACAGCTCACAGGTTTGCCCAGTCTGAGACAACAGGGCTAGCAGACAGCGGGCTGGGAGACACCAGAGGTGTTCACCCTAGAGCTTGAACAGCTGGTGGGAGCTATGCATAACTTGGGGAAAAATCCCACAAAAGGTAGGTATGTTCATCACACTGAGTGGGGGTGCCTGTTCTGAAGAGGACAGCATTGGAAAGCAAAGATTTCCATTCTTCCCTGGAGTTTCTGCACTTAAAGCTTAGCAACAGGTACAAAGAGTAGTGTAGATGAAGAAATCTGGGTCACAACCCCACAGAAGAGTTTTATAAAGAAAGAGTAAAGCCAGCTTCCTTCAGCTGCTGAGCATCTCTCTGACCAGAAACAAGTTTGACTAGAGCACAGTGAGGCTGCTGCATTTCAGGAGTTCAGATTTCCACACAGCAGGTGATAAAGCAGAGGAGTGTCTGTGGTGGGGAGTCCCTCCTCATAGCTGCTCTTCTGTTGTCGAGCACTCTCTCCCTTTGCTCCTCTGCTCCCAAGAACACCTTGCCATCTGCACCCTGTCTGAGGCCCAGGACCTCTCTGCTGAGACCAGTCACCCTGTCCCCTATCTGGAGAGACTGGTGCTATGGCAGAAAGCCATCCGCAAGCTGTTGATTTTTAACGTCAGAGACTGTCAAAACATCATGATCCATGCTTCTAGCAATGAACTCAACAATGTAACATGCTTCATCTTCCCTGCCTTTGCAAGCAGTCATCCTCTGACTGAAATGGATCTTTAAATAATAAATGCACTGTCATGCCTCATGCTTTTTTAGCTATGAAGTGTGAGACTGCAACAATACAAAACTCACCATTTCTCAGAAACATGGTTAGTAAGTATTTAATTTCATTTGCTGTCATCACTTGCATTGTCTGTGGTTTTCCCAACCTGAACAGGGGCACATGTGCTAAATGGCATATGGTGTAGGAGTCAGAGGGTGTTAGGGTGTCCTTCCCTGTTGTCCCTTACAGGGAAAACCATCAGGAGAGGCTCTGTGTGATGGTGGTTAGTAGTGAGCAGTGAATGAGGATACAAAGGTGATCTGCACAACCTGCATATGTCAATTTAATTGAGAGATGTAAGGGTCATTTTTACTCACTGGCAATTTTGTATTAAATACGCACAAGTAGCGTTAAGTACTTCTAATGGAGAAGCCTTTCAGTGATGGTTTACTGCTCTTTAAAAAAGTGGTACTGCACTCAGCTGAGACTAATGTACTTAGGCCAAACTGGGTCTTTAAAAGGTGAAATGTGTCTAATTGTAAGTTTTTATGCTGGGTGCAAATCGTAAAAAATTTACAAAAGAAAATGCCTGAAAGCCTGCAGTGCAGCATCATACAAGAGGAGGCAGGGACATGCACCTGGTACTGAGCAGTGCAGGGCTACAACAGCAGCTGCTCAAAACCAGCAGCCAGCAGCTGGCAGGAGGTTTAATCAAGGACAGGTGGGGTAGCTGGCTATTTAAGTCACACATAGGTAACCCACTGACTCAGGAAGGTATTTTTGGAGATGTAGCTCTGGTAAAGCATCATTGAAAGATACTTTCTGTGCTACTTTCCACTGAAATGAAACCAAACTACAGGATGCTCCCACCTGGCCAAGCTGTGCAGTAGTTCTCTGGGATGGTGCATGTTGGTCCATGGCTCTCTCACTCACTGTCAAGGTAAGAAGGAAAAGCTGAGCTGAAGTGATCCCTGAACAGGTTTCAGCACAAGAGGAGGAGTGAGCATGCACAGTGGACTTGGTGCTGTGCATAAACCCTTCCTCACCTTGGGGTTAGCACTAGCTGAGGTGACAGGCTTTCCTCTGTGCTGTAACTCATGCACCAAGCTTGAAAGAGGTAATGGCACCATCTGATGGACATGAAGTGGTGGCTGTGGAGCTTTTCCTCTGACTGAGCCCAGAGCCTCTGTAGCTGCCTCTGGACATCCCTCTCAGTAAATGATTTGGGATCCAGAGAGCCCCAGGGGCATCCCAGGCACCAGCCTGACCACCAACACTGACAGGACTTGTGCCACTATGAGTCTGAACAGAAAAAGGGTGAGGAAAAGAGGAGTAGAAGACATTTGAACAGGAGCTGAAGGGGCAGAGGTGACTGCAGGTTTGTGAAGCAACCAAGCACCAGCTTAGCTTGCCCTGCTACTAACTCCATGTCCTAAACCTGTTGTGGTCTCACACTATCTGCAGCACTCAGTGCCTATGATGCATATGTGCATACACAAGGCTGTCCCCTTTCCTGTACCTGCCTGTTCACTCTTCAGGCAGCTCACTGCTCCCTATCATCCCACCCCATGCCCCCAATGAGAGGGGGGATGTGAACCCCTAAAGCAGGCAAGACCAACCAGAGGGTATCTTCCAAACCTGGATCAAACTTCTCTTCTTGATGAAGAAGGTGTTTTTTCTGTATTTCTATCTTGTACTTGCCATTTCAGGGGGACACCCAGCTACTCAATTCCTTCCCATACCGCAGCTATATGGAGGTGAATTTGCATTCATCATTCTCAGTAGGACTTTTTTGCCATTTTCATGTGATGATCATGTTGGCACTTCACAGCTACTGCAGATGTAAAGGTGCTGAGACATGAAATGCTGTCTGATGCTGGTAACACAAGAAATCTCTAAAAACAGGCCTACTCATTTAAAATTGTATCTATGGCTATAAGCTGTGATAGGTAAACTGTGGAAAATACACACTGCAGGAATCTTTCTGAGCAGAACTGTGGTTTGATCATGCTGCTGCCACGTTTTTAAATTTACATTTGGCTCCTGCAAATTCATGCTATAAATTCTGGCTACAGTAATCTGCATTCTTATTAACAGCTTGGTTTAAGGAAAGAGGGAAGTGTGGGAGGTAAAGGATTACAGAACAGTATATGCATGCCTCAGATACCTCTTCTTAGCAAAAGCTTGCTTAAAAAAAAAACAAAACAACCCAACAAGCCCTTATATCCTGGGGGGGGGGGGGGGCGGGATAGAAGCTGAAAAGGGAAAAGAATCCTATGCAGCTGGTGGGTGAAGGGCTGAGACGTCAGGTGGAGCTGCTTGCAGTGAGTTAGGAAGGATTTAGAAAGCAGTCTAAGCTTTTGATAAACAGGCATGTCATCATAGAGGAAGATAATAATGCCAGAAGAAAATTAGTTTAGGAGGTATCCTCAAAGGACACCCATGGGCTGCCTGTGGAGGTGATGCTGTTGCCTGTGGTGAGAGGACCCAGAGTCCCTGCTCCCAGTCCCCTGCCTACCCCAGCAGATGCTGCTGTGAACTCTGACATTCTCTGGGAGTTCCATCCACAAATTTCCACACAGCAAAATGGTACCATGGGCTTTCCTCCTTCCCACCCCTCCCTGGAAATCAGGCTTATGCCTGCATCTTACCAGCTCTTATGCCACCAGCTCAATGCTGATGGGACCTAAACCTGAAAGATTCCTGCATTTAAGGTGACTGAGGTAACCTTTTAAGTATTGTAATGTCCTTTTTATAGCATGACTTTTTCTCCCAAATTTTTCTAGCAGCTCCCCTAACACTGATTTATTTTTTAAATTATTATTTCAAAAGTGACCCCACCATTAAAGTCATCAGATTTTAATTTTAGATCAAGTGCAGGTCTCCTCAGATTTGGAGGAATACCAGGCACTCTCACTGGGTAAATGTTACTCATTACCAAGAGAGCCTTGATGGAAATAAAGTGTATAAAATTTAACCTGGTGTTTTCAATGATAAATATTTTTTCACCACAAATGCCAGGACCACAGCTATAGCTGTACCTACATGACACATAGGGGCTGGGATCTGGCCCATCAGAGCTCTCAGCCTCTAATTGCTATATCCAAATTAACAGACGTCTATACCCTGTGTCTCAGCTGGGAGACAGCCACTAATGGCAAGGAGGCACTAAAGCACTTAAACTGTCTCTGAGCCTAACTGTGCAAAAGATTCTCTCCTGGCCACAGTCACGGAGTTTAAATGAATACATTTTTGTTGTTGATGTGCTGAAACAGAAGCTGAATATTTACACTTGACAGCAGGAAGGAGGAACTTTATACCTGGAGGTAAAGGGACAGCTTCTTAAACCCTTTGGCTTTCTGCAGTAACCTTACAGCCACTGATTCCAGGATTTCTCCATGCAATGCCCACAACTTCAGCATAAATCACCATTAACCTCTGACTTTGCACTGCAATGGGCTAAAAATCCTGAGAGTCAGACATGGATGAGAGACAGATAAAGAAGCTCTTCTGCACCTCCTCTTATTAAAGGTGGGAGCCAGTCTGCCTAAATAGGGATTAGAGGCTGACAACCTTGCAATTGCAATTTAGAATTGAACAGGAGAAGCTTCTTCCCACTCCCCCAGCCATCTGCCTTGTCTTCTGGCTCATCAGAAACTGCTGAAGCAGAGATATCTGAGCAGCTCTCCAAGCAGCACAGTTGCCTGAAGCCTTGTGCACCAGGCTGAAGGGAAACCCAAACAAAAAGAACAGATGCAGAAGTGATCTGATACTTAGCCTGAGTGCTATGCCCTCTGGAGCACAGTGGTCCCTCCTGCTAGGACCATCTCCAATTCAGTGGGGATCTGGTGCCACATGCAGGCCTCAGCAGCAACCCCTCCTGAGGAACAGGCTGATTTAGGCTCTCAGCATGAGCAGTGTCCAGCTTCCTGGAATGGTGTGTGCCCCTATCTCCAAAACATCCCTGGGCCAAGGGGATAGGACACTTCCTGGCTGCTGGTACTTTTAAAACTGAGAAAGTGCAGCGTCCCCTCCTCTCCTCTTGGGAAGCTTAGAACTATTTAACTGTCATAATATATTATCTAAAGTAGGTAGCCCTGCTGCATTAGATGCCTCTGCTTAAAAAATACATAGGCAAACCAGATTGTAAGAGGACAAAAGTGCGCAGTATTTCCTCTTGTACTGGATCAATCTCTGGATGTCTTTCCAGCAGCCTTGTTCTTCCTCTGCTGGAAACAGAGATGCTAGGAACACCACATCTTCCCCTCAAGGCCTGTGAGGAAGGTATGCTAGCTTCAACATTGGGTTACATTCCCAGTAACTACCCAACCTCTCCACCTAAGTTTCGCCACTGCTCCATACCATTGCTTTTGATGTGTGGATGAGAGGCAGTTTTTTGTTGCAAAGTATACTCTGATCTCAGGGAATCAGAGGGTTTCAAGCTGTGTCCTACCTGTTAGCACAGCCTGGAGGTGGAGGGTTAATCAACACAGACAGCAGCGAGATTAAAGATAAGCGATAGCTTGCGCTGAGTGATGTGCCATATAGACATGGGATACATGAACATACACAAGTGGTAACTTCAATAGCACTTTTGTAGCATAGAGGAATAGTAGCTTGTGCCAAAATTAATTTGTTTACATGAAAGCTTTGTCTTTGGGTATTTTTTCCAGCTGCATTGTTACAGTTGTTCTTCAGTATCTGTCCTTTAATGAAACATATACAAAAAGCAAAGACCGTACGCTAACACTGCAGAATTGTTAATTCAGTTCCAGAAAGAGGCTTTTGAAGAGCCCATCATCCTCAAGGAGCTGAGAAAGTCAGGGCTCCTTGGCAGGCCAGTTATTACTGTGATGTTCAACATGGAGCAGCTACCTTGTTGCTCCTATTTCATTTTCTCCCAGTGTCTTGGAAACCTGAGCAATTTCATTCTTGGTGTGCTTTCAGGAAGGCTCCCTGGCAAGAGCACTCATAAAGGGAGAAAAAGGCAATTTGGGCTAAAACACTTAAAATCAGCTGTGAGCCAAGCTGACATGAGTGGGAGTAGAGTGAATTCAGCACTCAAGAAAGCAACCGCCACCATACAGGCTCTGAAGGAACAGTTCATCTGTGAAACAGTGAGTAATATTTCTGGTTATATTCTGTTTTTTCCTTGGGGAAAACTAAGTGTATCTCGATCCTGATTTCATTGCTTCTAAGTTTGGATTTCAATTGTTCTACTTGCATTTACACTCAATAAAGCACCAACACCTTCCCCATAATTAGCAATGGAAGTTGGGGAGATCAGGCACTCCAGTTGCTCCACCAAGCAACTGCATTGGATCCTGCTTGCTGATGCTGCGAAGCCCTGGTAGAATTCTGCTCCCTTTATCGCTCTGCTTCTGCTACTGCTAGACAGAGAGGGAAAACGAGAGAAACCTTCCAGAGTTTGTGTATTCACAGGGAACATCAGTCTATTTCTGTTGGTGCTCTCAGATAGCATCTCTAGCTCCTGATTATGATTAGCAGATAGATAATTAGCTGGCTAAATGTGTTTATGAACAAACAAGTTTTGGAATGAGCAGAGGTCTGCTTGCTTGGGGTGCAGCATCACTGCTGGAAGATGACCATGTGCTCATCTTGCTCCAGCACAAAAGAAGATGTGTTCACCCCTTTTGGAGACTTAAATTGGGAAGAGGCATCTTGGAAAGAAGTAGTGATTTATCTGAATGACCACTGGATGTCATAATACCCCAAAATGCTGCCACAGCCTCATCTGGCAGGCAGCAGACATGATTTAGAAAAGGTGACATGCTGCTGGCATTTATTATGGCCCTGTTAAAAGTTGCAAGCACACTGGGACTTAAAATTAAAGATCATCTAGTTCCAACCCCCCTGCCATGGGCAGAGGACACAGTCCACTAGACCAGGATGCTCAAAATAGGATGGGGATAAGCATGGAGAAGTGTGACTAGACATCTGGAAAAAAAAAAACAAAACAATTTACTTGGGCTTTGTTGGGATGGATGAAAAGTGTGGGAGGGCAGGGTGGCATCTAGGCTGGGGGGTACCTGCTGCTGGCCCCCCCTTTGCAGCATAGAGGAGAAAGCATGTGTGGAATGGGGCTTGCTATTAGCATCTCACACCTACTCTCCAAGGCTGCTCCCATGCCCCCTTTGAGAGCTGGGGACTGCTGGCCACTAACTTGTACCAGGACATCACTTAGACCTTCTAGCAAACAGCAACCTGCCAAATGCACCTGCTTGCTCAAACTCCTTAAATACTACTTTAACACTGAAAGCATCATCAATGCTCAGGTATGCCAGCTGGAGAGACTCAAGAATACAAAGCACTGAAGGACAGTCACCATCCTGGCTGGAGTATGGGACGTGTTTGGCTATGCTGGAAAAGGGAGAGGTTGTTGTTTGTGATTTTCATGGTGTGTACTGTGGGAGAAGGGCTCCATGGTATGGTTTCCATCTTCTTCTCTTTGTGCTTTGGCAGCAGCACTGGCTTTTTCCATACGCACTGTCTTCCTCTCCCCAGCAGTGGCTTATCAGCATGGATGGCTGTTCAGGCAGCTCCTTAGGTATACCAGTGTAAAAGGGTATGTAATTTCCTCACACTGCTAGGGAAGCAAAGATGGGCAAAACTGGTGCATGTGCAGCCCGGTTTGTAGGAGCCCAGGGAACACACCAGTGCAAGAACGAGACTCACCTTCCGTTGGTGATTTTGGTCCTCCAGAAATTTTAAAGGCAAGAAGGGGCTGTGTATTACACACTGTAAAACTGAATCAAAAGATTCCTGCATCAAGTCTGTAACTTCTTATTGAGCAATGACATGGCTTTTAAAAAGACATCCAGCCTTGATTTAAACACCTCAAGTACTGGAGAATTGACCTATATTGTTTCCTGTCCAGAGGCTGTGCTTGCTATGCATGTTTGTTGGATTAAATAGATTTCTATTAGCCGTGATTTCATCATGAAGCTACACCTAAAATGTGACTAACCAACATAGCACCTTCTTTGTTAAGCCAAATGCGTTGAACATCAGGGATTTTTCAGTATGTTTGCTCCCATAACTGTTTTGAAACCTACATTTTACATCCATTTGAAGTGTGGGCACCCAAAGTGGACTCTGCTGTCTGGCACTGATCAAAGGTACCAGAGTGACCAGACAGGAGTAACACCACTTTCTTGTATACAGATGAAATCCTCATCCTTTGCTTGGGGCCTGTCTGAGCTCACTCACATCCCTCTCTGCAGGCGGAGGGACCAATTTCATGGTTGCTCTTTGCTTTTTTATGCTGGGAGCAAGGAGACACTAGAGGGTCAGCAGGAGCAGATGTGTGCCCTGTTGGTGTCTGTGTAATGGCCAGGCTGGCCCTTGTGAGGGAAGCCTGCCTCTTTCCAAACTCTTTGATGCTGGAGATACGAGCTTGTAAGCTAATGCTAGGCTCTAAATGATACTATTTTTCCAAGGTCCTGAAAGAAGGGCTTAACTGATGCTCCTAGTGCAAGAGCTGTGTGAGCACTTCTAGGAAAGAAAAGAGCTGGTCTTTTAGTTAAAAACCCTTTTAAATGGGTTGTGCATCTTTCTTTTCCAAATGTGTGGTCCCCCATGGCTACTATGGGTGAAAGATTCCATATCCATACCCACAGGAGAAAAAATAGTGACAGCACTGTTTATAGAGACCTGCCCAGAGATTTCTGCAAAGATAAACTTGTCCCCTTTTATACATGTGCAAAGATGTCAAACTCACTTGTCTAGTGGCACAGCAGTGGAGTCAGAACAGGGTCCAGCTGTCACAGTGGAAGAACTTATCCTTCACCAGGCCAGGATTTTCTATTGAGCCAGGTACAATGTTGGGCAGCTACCACAAACCTACCTCTTTTCTAGCTCCTAAATGCTGAGAAACTTCTCAGGTAACCTTTTGTGAGAGAGAATAATACGGTGGATGCATTGTCATCATCAACTATTCAGGAAGTGTTGCGCCTGGATCCCGCCCTTACAGAGCCCTCAGCGCTTCAGATAAGGCAGTGATAAAAAAGATGAGTGTATGTTTTTGTGTGCATAAAAGCCCCGCTCTCAGGGCACTAAATCTGCCTCCTTGTGAAGAATTTCCAAAGAACTGTATGCCAGTTTATTATTCTTCGCTTCAACTCTAGCTAGCTACTGACTGACTACTTCCACCTATTTGTTCCAGAATGGTGGCAGCTTTATTTAGGAGATAATAGGAGTGCTGTGCTGGTTTATGAGACTGTAATCCAATTCCCAAGCGGATGAATACTCTCCAAGGCCATGTAGTTTATCCTGATGATCCAAGGAACTGAATTACTGACCAAAAAAAAATAGTGGTGTTCCTGCTCAGGTATTTATGCTCCAATTCTCCAGTATTTGGGGTAAATAAATGTTTGAAGTATTTGTGACATGAGAAGGAAAAGTACAGGAAGAGGAAGGGAGTGGCAGGAGCCGACTAGCAGAGGAGCTGAACCTGGGGATGTTCTGTTGCTTGCTTCTTAATTCCTTAAGTAATTTATTGAAGATAGTCCCCGTCTTTCAGTCAAGGCCTGCACCTTCAGCCATGCTGGCTCTCACCGAGCACCTTGTTGCTTTTCCTGTGCCTCAGCTGCTTCCCAGGAGGATACGCCCCGAGGTTTTGCCGGGCTCAGAGGTGCCAAGGGGAGCAGCTCCAGAGAGGAGCCTCAGTTCACAGCGGTGGCAGCGTTGGCACCGCAGGGCCAGGTGAGAGCTGAGGGTGCAGCGCAGAGCTCGGGGTGCGGGAAGTACCTGCACGGGTCTCATAAGGCGAGGGTGTGCAATGGGCAGGACTGCACTTGGTGCTCCCTGGTGGAGGTCCTCCTGCAGCAGGGGCTGAACTGCGGGACGCTGTCAATGGGCTGAAAGATATCAGGGGAGCTGAGAGGAAGCAGCACTGCTTTCTCCTGGCCCAAACTGTGCAGGGGAAACAGATGTCCACCACAGCGCGCACAGAAATGGAGGAGGGCATTAATCCCGTAAGCTGGGAATTAGAAACAAAAAAAAAAAAAAAACCACAACAAAACCAGGAAGAGCCGATTCACCTGCTTTAATCAGTGCTGGTGCATAGGCCTCAATGCCTGGGACCAGCCTCCCTTGGGACCTGCACTGCAGATCCCAGAAAAAAATCTGAATGATGTTTCTTCCCAGGCTGGCACTAGCGGAAGGGATTGAATGGCTATCACGCCCCATCACAGACATTGCCTCTGTCACTCTGCAGGAAGGAGGCCTGTGCCTTCTGATGGGGGTGAGAGATGTTGATTGTCTCTGGGTCATTTGAGTATCTGAACAGATTTGTGAGAAACACATGTCAGCTGGTTTGTGAAACCCTTCTGCGTTCATCCAGTTTATCTGGGTTTCCACAGGATAGCAAAGGACCACATCTCTGCCATCAGTAAGGCTCAAAGATCAAGCCCTCAGCCTGAAGCAGGACATGCTCCTAAACTGAGTGGTCGCAAATCTTGTTTCTGTGGGCAGTACCTGCTCATTTCCTTGTGATTTCCTCCCACTCCCAACCCCACCCCTCCCCCAGATACTGCTTTGTAAAAATGCCTGAGTTGTTTCTTTTGGAGAAACAGAACAAAACACAAGAGCCTGAGAACAACAGCGCTCCGTCGGGAGTCCATCAGGCCCAGTACTGTCTCTCCAGTGGCACCCCATACATGTCTAAAGGAGAATAGATGAGGAGTGCAGGTCTACTTCTGACAGGGTCCAGAGGGTATTCAAAGGCCTCAACGCCTGGGACCAGCCTCCCTTGGGACCTGCACTGCAGATAGCCTCTCAGACCTGCATCACAGCTTGTCGCACAGAACTATATGCATGACTTATCATAGCTGTTCTGATCTGTTTTGTTCCATCCTCTTCTATTCCATTCCATTCCCAGCACTCACAATGATTTGTAGGATGAGATTGTCATTTACTTGAAATGCCAAGGGGTTTTCAGCACCAAAAAACCCCTTGCAGAGACACAAATCACAAAGGTTGCAGATGGAAAGAGTATTTTAACTAAAGTTATTTATCCTATTTTTAGTTGATTTTAATTTAGATTAGCTTAGTTTAGTTGGTTTCAGCCTCGTTTAGTTTAGATGATACTATCTTTTCCTAAATCTTTCATAGCGGTGCTGTGGTGGTGCGAGAGCAGTGCAAGAACCCAGCCAGAATGGGCCGGGGAAGACCTGACATGGGGTGGTGCTCAATGCTACAGAGGACAGGCAACAATCCCGGGGCCACACTGGGGCCACCCTGGGG
>JASSUY010041870.1:0-41245 GCA_032466535.1 Forpus xanthops
ACTGTAAGGGTGGTGAGGCACTGGAATGGGTTGCCCAGGAAAGTTGTGAATGCTCCATCCCTGGTGGTGTTCAAGGCAGTGTTGGACATAGCCTCGGGTGGCACGGTTTAGTGAGAGCTATCCCTGTCTATGGCAGGGGATTGGACGCAGATGATCTTAAGGTCCTTTCCAATACTAAGTGTTCTATGATTCTGTGATTCTATGATTTTTATGTTGATTTAAATCTGCCTCATACATGACCATTTTTTATAAAATTATAGGTGAGATCTAACTCTACAACTGTGACATTCTTACTGTGTCTTCTGTTTCTAGAACTTTTGAAATGAGAAGGGAGGGAGGAAGGATTATGCTTGAAAGTTAAATTGTCCTTTTTCAAATATTTGCTGCTCAGATACTCCACTTTGTTTCTCTTGGAGCTTTATAATGGTTTTGTACTTATCGTTACAGTGACAAGTAAAGTGACACCCTTCAGAATATCCAAATCATTTTTTGTATAAATGAGGAATTTACACAAAGTGAGGGATAGATGGATTTGTTCAAGGTCACCTGAATACTCAAAAATAAAACTGAAAAATTATTTTTTCTAGTCCCAAGTTAGTAAGTTATTAAATCACATTTCCTCTACAATTCGAATTTTTTGGGGTTGTAGACTATTTTCACCATCTGTGGTTAGAAGGCATGCAGAGGATGGAAAGGAATGAAAGATTTGGGTGGCATGGTTTAGTGGGAGGTGTCCCTGCCCAGAGCACGGGGGTTGGAACTAGATAATCTTGAGGTATTTTCCAACCCTATCTATTCTATGATTCTATGATTCTTTGTTAGCAATGAAAAGAAGGTCTTCTGCTTCTGCTAAGGTGAAAAAGTATGTCACAAACATGTTTCATTTAATATGACAGAAGATGCAGGACTACCTGGTAATACCTTATTGGCGCAAAGTTTTTCTGCGCGATAGAAAAAAGATAATGCCCATTCTCTCAAGGATGTACAAGGCACAAATTCCCTTTCAGTCGGATGTCTGTTTCTCAGTGTCAGTCTAAGCACACTGGTGATCCATGCTCAAAACAAGGAAACAAATTCTGACAAACAGGTAATAATATTTATATCTGATAATAAGGCTTTATTTAAACGTATCAGGCACGTGAAAGCACATGGATGTGAATTCACCTCCAAGAAGAGGGGCAGATCAGCTTTTGTTCCTCACCTCTTCCCTCCCATCACAGGAATGAGGAGTCCACCGCACTGTTAGTGTATGGGCACAGTGATCCCAAAACCTAAATCCTTTTCCCCTTCAGAACACCTAAAGACTAATCAAAATATGTGAACCTTTCTTGTGACACTTAATGATATAATTGTAACAAATGTCTGGGAAGGTTTGGTTTTGGGAGGAGGAGGAGAAAAGATGTGAAGCCTTGTACCTTAAGCATTAAATATTTGAACATGCTTGCCTTTCCTTGTCCTCTTGCCTTTCATATGTCATTTATTTTCTGACAATGTGAACTTTATTTGAAGTTTTGTCAAACCATGTCTGTGTTTTTACAGAACATTCTGGACATAGACAGGCTCTGTGGATGCTTCTCAAGGAACTGGGAGAGAGCTTATTTCTCCTTTTTTTTTTCTGAGGAGAACAATGCCGATATTATCTTATGTGCTTCAGGTCTGGTTTGTGATTTAGAGCTAGTTTCTGTATTTGAAGAAAAGGGGGGGGAAAGTAGAAAAAAGAAAGAAGAAAAATTTAGTTCAGGTCTATGAATAACTGGGCATTTATGATTTAACAGCCCAGTTCTGATCCCAGTAAAAAAGTAATTTCCCTTGAAGTCAGTGAAATGGTTCTGGATTTACCTCAGGGCAGTATTTGGACCCCCCACTAGTGAACCAGTTATTAATAACATTGCATTGAGAAAAATCATTGAATAAAATAATTACCTGTCTTGTCAGTGGAACTGTTCTTTTTTTTTTTTTTTTACTGTCCTACATAAAATTCTTAGACCAAAATTCAAAATGATGTAGAATAAATTAATTAATTGGGGAATTAATTGGGCCATGTTGCCTTTTTTAAAACTAAGATGTGTTTTAGTTATATTTTGTTATGTGCTCAGAGGCTCCTGGGCATGGATGACCTATAAATACAAATGGATAACATATTAGTATTAATAGTAAAGGTACCACAAATAATTTTGCTGCTTTTTCCATACAGGTCTTAGAGCAATCACAGCAGAGCAGTAGTGAAGAAACAGCTGGGACTGTTAGAAGGTTCTGTAGAAAAGATTGTTTTGCCAACAAAAAGAACTATGTTTCAACTAATCTTTTTTCCCCTCCTCCTCTTCAGCCTCCTCCTTGGTCCTTTACAGACTTTTCATGTATGTTTGTTCTTGGTAGCATATGGTAGCTCCCATTCCCATCCTGCTTGCATTCTCTCTGATTTGATTCCCACAGGAGTTGATCTCAGGCAGCTTCCCCTTTCAGATTCTTCTCTCAGGCCTGAAAATCCTCCTATCTACTTTGTTTACCCCAGCCCCACCACGCACGCATAAGCAGTGTGAAGCAAAACCCCATGGAGCTGCAAACTCGATATTTACCTTTAATTATTTCTTCTTTTTTTTAATAGCTATATGGTTGTTTTCCAGCCTTTATGAAAATATGCCTTACATATTTTTTCTTTTTTATATACTTAAAAAGAATCTTTGACTTTGCCGGTTCTTGATGTAAAAACTTGCCTGGCATTTTGACTGCAAATGATTAAAAGCCTTTCTCAGTATTTTACAAGCAAATATGAATTTTAACAAGATAAGTAAACTTACAGAAATGAAATATGCTATTGTTGTCTAACGTTAAACTAGCTGTCAAGTTTGAGACACTTACAGTTAGTGTAAGGAATGATTAGAATGAAGGTATGTTGAAGATAAATACAGGCCAGGTTTTACTTGTGTGTTGAAGATATAAAATCCAGATTTATAGATTCTTTGGATGACACCAGCAATAAAGAGGTAATTTCGTTCTGAGGATTTACATTCTGTTCCACAGATTAGCATATATCATGTGCCTACATTTGTGTCTTGAACATAACAGTTCTCAAGGCACTTCCAAATTAAGGTATTTGAGGAACTTTGTTAAAAAGAGTTGTCATATATACTAAATAACTGGGGAAAAAAAAGGGTTTTTTAAAATCTTACAAGAGGGAAGTGAGAGAGGAGCAAATGAAATTTAAGTGCTAGTGGAGTGAGAATCTGAGAGGTCAGGAACAAAAGCAGCTCTCCAAGGGCTGTATGGGAAATGAGTGAGAAGGGTGGGACACTGCCTGAAAATGCAGATGAAATTATATAGTCAGTGATTAAATTGAAGGAGCTGGATGAGCTGTCAGAGGTACACTGTAGAGTAGTAAGGCATAGTGAGACCTCTTCACCTAAGCATAGAGAACAATGACAGAACATGGCTGACACAGCATTGATATTCTCCCCTCACAATCCCTCCCCTTTTATCTTCTTTCTAATCACTTTGAAGCATACTAGCATCTTATCTATCACTCAGGCCCATAATACCAGTGTCACTGTTGACTAAGGTAGCTAACTTTCTAGCAATGCCTTCCTCAAGTCTAGCAGTTTCTTGTTGCATATTATCTCTAGCATACTTATTTTCCACTCACTCACACTGCCAAATACACACTCCTTCCTGATGAGTGGCTGAGGGAACTGAGGTTATTTAGTCTGGAGAAAAAGAGGCTCAGGTGAGACTTTATCTCTCCACAACTACCTGAAAGGAAGGTGTATCAGGGTGGGCATGTCTTCTCTTGAGTAACAAGCACTAGAACAAGAAGAAATGGTTCAAGTTGTGCCAGATTGGTTTTGGAAGGAAGGGGAGGGCAGGAAGGATTATCAAGCATTGGAAGAAGCTGCCTAGGAAAGTGCTTGATTCTCCATCCCTGGAGGTATTTAAAAGACATGTAGACATAGTGCTTAGGGACTTGGTTTAGTGGTGGACTTGGCTGTGCTAGGTGAATGGTTTGATTTGAAGGTCTTCTCCAGTCTAAATGATTATGTATTTCTGTGATTCTAATTCAGAACCTACTTGAAGACAGATTGTTCTCAGGATGTGTTACTTTTTCTGCAGTGCTGTTTCGGTATCACTTCTCTAATTTTGATGCTGTCTTTCTGAATTATGAATAGGACTGTCTCTATGCCTTTAACAGAATGTTTTGCAGACCAGAAGTTTACTTAGATTAATACTAAAATGTTATTTTACAACAATCTGATTGAACCAGAGTTTGCAAGCAGATATTCAGCGCTTAGAACTCTAGGTAAGTTCTGGCTGCTCAGAATGCACCTTTATAACAGATGATGTTTTGAATCATGTTATTTTCATATAAGCGTTATCTTAAAATGCCACTCTTGAACAATCTAACAAGTTTGGTGATAACATTGGATTTCCCAAGCTATGATGTTAATATCTAAGAAAGAGTGCCTCTGAGTTTTATTACTCCTTTTAACTAAATTTTTCTGCACGGTCATATAAGCTCATCTTCCTAGCCAAGTTTAGAAACTGGACCAGCTGAAAAGTAGGAAGTAAAACACTGATCCACATGCATGGATATGGGGAAATTTGATCTATGAAGTTAATTTTTATTCTCTTTGTAAGCAAGGAATGTCCATTTCTAAATTTATGACCAAAAATATCAAAACACTTTAGATTTCTAGTTTGCCTTGTATAGAAATTCACATTCTGAAGACGGCAAAAAGAAGAGATTGCAGTGTTGAATGAATGTATGGCTTAAAAAGACAGGATTCTGGGGGGTGCATTTTCACTCTTATATAGGCAGCTGCAGTCTGAGTCAACACTACAGACTGCATTCATGGACAAGTATCCAAGGTATCTCTAAAAATTAGGCTGAATTCACAAATCTCAGGGAAATGGTTGTAAATTTTACTCTAAGAACAACTGGAATATCTCTAGAACACCCTACTGCAAGATTAATTCTCTGGCTTTAACCTGAGACCTGCTGCTACTACCCCATGTAAAAGGAAGCTAAAATATATATGAATAAAAAAAAATAATAAGGTGGGGGGGGAAGGACTTGAAATTTCTCAGTGCTTTTATTATTCCTAGAAAGTGCACATCAGGCTATTGGTATATAGAATCATAGAATCACAGAATGGTTTGGGTTCAAAAGGACCTTAAGATCATCTACTTCCAACCCCTCTGCTATGAGCAGGGATGCCTCACACTAGGCCATGTAGCCAAGGCTCCTACCAATCCGGCCTTGAACACTGCCAAGGATAGAGCATTTACTGCTTCTCTGGGCAACCTGTTCCCATGCCTCACCGCCTTCACAGTAAAGAACTTCTTTCCCTGACCTCATTCTTCATCCAACTGTAGAAATCTTTTCAAAATCTGTGATTTTTTTCTCTTTGGGAAACAGTAAAACCTGTGTGAAGAGAAATGTGAGGCACTGTGTTCAGACTAGGTTTAAATTCATAGTTGGCCTAATTTTGGTTTACAAAATTCCTTTGAGAAACTAGAATTTAATATGGGAAGGGGTGTATAATGTAACTATTACAAAGACATTCAGGTACTACTTCCATATCCTGGAAGACAGGTTTTTGAATTAAGCAGAGTGCATGCAACAAAAATGTTACTAAAATGATTAGCATAAGTAACTGAAAAAATCTGATTATAAGAAGGCAAAGTAGTTTAGCACATGACCACATTCATAAGTATGAAATATTATAATTCTATTGTCTATTCTTTCTGTGAAAAGTTAGCTCCTTCAGGAATGTCTTAATGAATAATAAAACTGACTTGATCTTCCCACTGCAGTCAACTTTGCTGTCAGGCTATTAATGATTCATAATGACTGTATGCTTAATAGTTTTATGCCAGATGAAAGCCGTCCAACAGAAGCAAGTAGCCACTGTCACTTCTGCAACTGCTCTCTTGATATTTTCAGTAATATTGGTAAAAACAATCTCTAAAAAATCAGAACAGCTGAGTTACAATGTGAAAATGGTTTTAAATCACTCAACAACAGAGCTGGAGTCATATAAAATTCTTTATTACATTACTTCTGCTGTAGAAGAAAACACAGAGGACTAGATTGCACGCCGTTCATAAAAAATGGCATCTTTTCCTATTCATATTATTTCATATTCTTGGATATTTTATTTTCATAATGCAGTGATTTGGATAACACGACTAGCCAATGTTTAAATGAGAATACAATGTGTACTCTGAGAGTAGCTGAGCAGAATAACTCAAATCAGTTCTGCACAAGATGATAAACACCCAGACTGCTCTGAAACTGTAGGAGTTTATCTATTGTATATGTAAATGTTTTTCTTTGCTTTGAGGAAAGCCTTTGCAAGAACAATGTCCTTTAACAAAGGTCTAAAAATGCATGTGAAAGCCAAACAGAATAACATTGTTATTCAGCCACTTATTAACAGAACAACGAGTCTTACAACAATTAGATATGAATATTGCAAACTGAATTTAATATTAAGCTGTCTTTGAAATGCCACTTTGCAGCAGGTTTTCAAATGCTTAAAGCACAGCAGGAGGCTAACTCCATCTTCAAATATTAAATCAAAACCTTTTTTTAACCTGATAAATCTTTCTGAAAGCAAATTTTGCTATTCAAGAGAGAATTATTATACTATCAGGCAAGAAAACTAAACCTCACAGCCTATTCTTGGCACATGGCATGTACCCACAATGATTAAAAACAGTAATGAAAAGGATTAATAACAATTTAGAATAGTGCCGCAGAACATTCTTAGCCAAACATAGGGTATAAACTGCAAATAAGTCTAGTGAGTTGGAAACAGCACATACTCAAACATGGTCCCACTCTCTCAGCTAGAAGTCTAACACTAAATACAAGTCAGTCAGAAATGTTGGGTTTGCTGATCCCTACAGCCAATTACGTGTCATTGAAAAGATCAAAGATCTCTGGGAAATGGTAAATGCAAGGGCACCTCACTGATGAACACCATTGAAGAATCACAGAGTCACATTCTGTGCTTGAATACCTGCTTCTAATAGCATCAGGAACTGTATGCAGTCTTGATATATTTGGCCGATATTAGTGACAGAAACTACTTATTAAGCTATATAAAACAATACATCTCACAGTATTCTGTCCAATCCACTTTTTAATGTCCCAAGTGAAAAAGCTTCTCATGGAAGATAGCCTAATAGACAATTGGCAGGAAATATACCTGGTTATTTTGCCTACATTTATCTAATTTTTTAATTTTCTTTTTCTGTTTTTCTGCAGCCTTATCTCAGTCACACCAGGCAATTTCTTTTTCACCCCTAGCAATTTCAGGACATTTTTAATGTGTTATGTTCTTCCTTTAAACATTGCAAACTAAGTCTTCACATCTAGCTTACTAATTTCTACCTCTTCCACCCAGTGTCAACAATTTCTTGTTTCCTAATTACTTTGGCTCTTTCCAGACTATAATTCTGATAATAAGATACCCAGGAAGGAATGCAGGACTGTGGATGGGATCATGCCACAGTCCTATTGGAAAGGAGTACTATCTTTATACTCTGTGGTGAGATTTTTCATTCCAAAGTGGATGGCACTTTTTGACTGTCACATCACATCACAGTTCAGTTTCACATTCAGTGTGGTTCTTCACTCCATGTAAAATCCATTCAGTTTCTGTCTTCCATATGGCATTGGTATCTCAGATTATTTTGCTTGTGTTAATTCACACCAGCTCAGCATGTAACTGACTTTGCTGTTTTCTACCCTAATATCTCTGGAATGCCTTTTATTGCTCTTCTGTCCTTGTCATTAATCCTCTCAATGAATTTATTGTGTCTTCCAAATTATTAATGTAAAGTTTAGATAGAAGACTGAACCCAAAGCCCACCAATATTCCAGAAGATATTTCTCCATATCAGGAAAAATTGACATCAATTAGCTGCCACATACATAATTTTCACACAGCTCATAATTCATATGATAATGGTCCTGGCTGAAAATGTTTTCTATGCTGTTTTTTTTTTGTATAGGAAACTAAAATTTGTGTGCATTTCATCTACTGTTCTTTTTTCTTTCCTTTGAACTATTTCCATAGCACCTCAATAGTTCTCTGTGATTATTCTTCATGTGTGACCTCGAACAACCCACCACTGTTGTTTTGAGATTAGGATACAGTCAGGCACGTCTTGCAGGAGGGCAGCAGGCTCTGGATTTGCATCTCAGCTGGTAGCTACTGCCTCCCAGGTGAGAACTGTGCCAACCAAGAGGTTTTTCTTTCCTCCAGAGAAGTATTTTGCGCAGGTAGGCAAAGTCTCAGTTGCGCAGCTGTGCTTTTGGTGGCCATATGCTAGCTGAGCCGTCTGTGTGGTTGTGTGATGACTTCTGCACGTCTGCTCCCCCAGTTTTAAACTCACCTGCCTCAGTTTAAATTGGAGCGGCATTGATGCTTTGGCAGCCAACAGTGATCTCATCTGGGGGAAATGGAAAAAACAGCAGCGTGTTTTATAACCCTGTTCACACTGAATAAATATCAATATACAATTCAACTCATTTTCACATAGAGATATTTTGAGTGTGGGGGTCCAAAAGCACTCAGGATTCCAGGAAAGAGACATTATGCTCAGGATTTAGGGCTGCACTTGGCACTCATATATACAAATATTGGCACGTGGAATGCTTGTACACTAATAACATTTGGAATTTATAAACTTCAGCAACCTGCCTCCACTTCCAGTGTCAGTACTAAAAGAAATATCTTGCTGAATAAATATTTAATCCCATTTTATTACAGTATTGCATGAATGTTATACTGTAATCTAATCATGAATGTGTACGGGAGGCCATTAGGATGCCAGTATCTTCCCCATAAAGTATCCCTCTACTTTCTCTATAGTATGTCTCATCTTAATATACTTTATAAACCCTTGTATTGCCTTTGAAATTCCCTGACTTGTATAAACTTACTGTATTTGTTTTCACATCTCCTTTTAGTGTTCTTTTGAAAATTATGGACTATCTGTCTCTCAAGAACTAAGCTAGCAGCTTTAAGTTCTTTATTTCTTCCTGTGTGGTGGTCTGCAGTGGAAGTACATTGACATTATTGCTTTTTATGTATTTGTTTGCTCTAATA
Organism: Forpus xanthops; assembly: GCA_032466535.1. Taxonomy (NCBI): domain Eukaryota; kingdom Metazoa; phylum Chordata; class Aves; order Psittaciformes; family Psittacidae; genus Forpus; species Forpus xanthops. The sequence goes on from JASSUY010041870.1 coordinate 9,117, forward strand.
ACTATACGCAAAAAAAAATGTTGCTGTCAGCAGTCTTCCCGTCTGGCACTGTGTTTTGACATATGACATTATTCTCTATGTCTTCTCACCTCTCTACTTGAGGGGACACATCCAATTTTGTTTCACTTACAAGAATCACTCCACCCTGCCACCAGTTCGCAATTAATAAATACCTGTGGTTTGTCTTGTCTGTTTTTTACAGATATTTATAAACACTTCACTTCATTGATACTTCACATATTTCAATGTAATTCCATCTTCCTCCACACTTTCTTTTGTGAGAGTCTTACAGTAGATGCAGTATGACTCCTTGCAAAGGTCAGCTCTGATTTTAGGACTACCATCCCAGTTTCTTCCTACAATCAAACATTCTTAGAATCCCCAAATTTGAACCACTTTCTTTTATTATTTTTATTATTTGCTTAAATTGGAGCCCAACTAAAGCAAGCAGTCATTTAATCATCCATAAATTTGTTGTCAACTTTTTGTAGCCTTCATGGCTGTTGTCCCCATTTTCTCACCCACTCCTAATGCAGGAAAGAAAGTTTGCCATCACTAGTTTTGGTTTATTTTCAGTTCTTTCCTAGAATTCATGAGCTTGTTCTGGCTATAGTAAAGAAAGCACAGTCATGTGTGTCTGAGATGTGCTGTTAATTCCCTGGTATTATTTAGGAAACCTCTGTTTTTTAGTGTAACATTAGCTGGGTATCTGGAGGTGAATGGTGTTACCTTTCCTGTCCAAATCCTGAGTAATTTTTTATTTTCTGAAAAGTAATCAAAAGGGTTGGATGTCTCTTTCTCTTTCCATATTTGTCTTTAAATTATTTGGGACGCTTCTATTGTCTCACAAGATTGTCTTAATAACAAAATACCCATTGGCTTATCAAGTTTAAAATGTTCTATATCATAGCTTCTCTTTTTTGGATCTATCATCTTTTATTACTTGACTCACTACCTCAATGCTTTTTGGTCATCATCATGCCATTACGTGGTTTGGCTTACTTTGATTTTCCCCCATTCTTCAACAGTCCTGTAAGTCTCTGAACCACTCACTCTCAAAGGAAAGAAAACAACAGATACAGGTGGGGTTGACATTCATGCATTTAACTTTATTTTATCGAAAAATTTAATGTTTAGCCTAACTGAACTGTCTTATTGTCCTTTATTGTTAACTCAGAGAGAATGACACTTCAACCTGTGATATAATCAGTGCAAGTTTCTAATCGAGGGGAATAAACGAGCTTCTGAGGAGATTTGCTCCAGTAATCTACAGCTCGTTCCATTACACTTGAAAGAGAACGGATGCTGACTTTAACTAGTTGCCTCCTATACAGATAGCTGAATTGAGAAGAAGCAATTTTTATTCTTTCCATTTCCTCTAAAATCTGATATTCCGCAAAACTTACCATATATAGCAAGAAATAAATATGTTCCTTCATGTGTTGAAAATCAACTGTCTGGTTTTTGAGAAAGGTCTTAAGAAAAGTTAGACAGTTGTGGTGTTATGTGCCAGATGAACATCAGCATTCATTAATTCACCTTTGGAGTTCTCATTCTTTTCCTCACTTCCAAACTTCCCTGTCTCCTGGAAGCAGGGTATCTGGCAATGGTGGAAACATTAAATCCAGAAGAAGTCACAAAACAACATGCTAGATGAACAAAAATATGAAATTGAAATATAGGGGGAAAATGTTTTTTGCTATATCTTATTAGCAATATATTGTAGTTAATGTGTTTTGTGTCATTTGTGGTTGCAGCATGATGCAGACTAGGACAAATATGGGTTAGGCAGCATGTGGGGCCATAGTTCCTAAGCAGTTTAGTGTTTGATATCTGTTAGGTGCCAGTTGTGATGGATTTGATACAGACATAAGGGGTGGAATTTACCCAAGTGGGAGACACATGTTTCAGCATCTTGATATAAAGATATCTTAAAGTACTGATCCTTTTATATATATATATATATATGTATATCGGTAGGATTATAAAAATTTCTAAAAATGAAAATAGTAATTCAGATGTCCATAGCTGCTTTTCATGGTGCATAACTAATCAATTAGGAATACAGCCTATATAACTAGATTAGTCTAAATATCCTTTTATAGTGAATGACAAAATTCATTCAAAACTGAATTCACTGCAGATGCTACACATGCAAAGTGAGATGAATCATCTCCCAGTGATGCACACTCCACCAAACATGAAAAAATACTTTTCAATTCTCAAATTTAAAGGGAATAAACACCATGCTGTTAAAAAAGAAGAATATTTTTATCTCTGAGCAGGGAAGGTAGTTTTGTGCCTCATATTTGTTCTACATACACACACTTTTCAAGGTTGTGAAAAGGTCCCTTAAACCAGAAGAAAGATAAATTTCTTCGGTCTTTCCAATACTGTTTGTTGCCCTGGCAATCCTCCTTCAGAGTGGTTTTGTTGCAGGACTATTCCAGCAGTGCTTCCACCAAAACTTTGTTCCTGACTAGGAGCATGCACTGATGCTTTGGGCCTTGCAGAACTGAAGAGAACAGACACACCATGCAGTTGGTGCTCCAAATGAGTTAAACAATCATTAGAAAGAGAAGTAAACCTGTCCCAAAGCTCATGAATATTTCAACAGTACCACTACACCTAAGTGGATCTTTCATTTCTGTACAGGCGAGCTGCCAGCAACCACAAACCACATGAAGGGAGGAACCCGTAGTGATCAGGTGTCAGGCAAGGACAGCCATAGGGAAAGAAAATTCTCACTTGTCATGATCATAAGCCTTACTGAGATTAGAGGCAGATCAGCACCAATCCCTGACACAAATTCTTCTCTTTCTCTTTTATAAAGGATCTCCTCTGGATCAGCAGCTGCTTCAAACACTGTGCTGCTGGTAGAGAAATGCAGGTGCTTAAGAAAGGAGTGAGCAATAATGCATCTGTTTAGTTGAGTTTCATGGAAGATCTATGTAAGCTGCTCGGAACACAGAACCAAGCCTTGAGCAATTATTTCGCTGATGCTGCTAAGTGACATCTAGCGATTCAATACATTGGACTGAGAAATATCCTTACCTCAGCAGCATTTGTTTATAACTTAGGCATAATGTATGATGCAGCTTCTGAGCTGTGTGACTTATCCAAACATCTGAAAGAAAGACATAACATTGCCAGAAGCTTATTCTGGGGTGTCAAAGCAGATTCAGGTTTTTGCATCAATGGCTGACAATCCTGGCTTTTCTGCTTAAGAGGCTGTCAGTGCTTTTCAGAATATGTTCTTAGGAAAAAAAATCTCTACACTAGGGGAAATGTCTTAAAAGCAGTTACAGAGAATTTTCAGGGAGTCTTGAATAACATACTTTGTGAAGCACTGCTCACAAGAGCATTGAAAATTAGCACTGTTCTGTACAGTGTTTCTTGCAGAAAATCATGCGGTGTGATTACATTCCTCTTGATAGGAGGTGTCAGCTCTGATGTTAAAGCCAAATTCTAACCTAGATAATTACCTTCTGCTTATCTAAATTCCCCTCACAATTTTAACGGAATAAGGTCTATTGTTTTGCTTTGCACCCTAAACTGGTGAGAAGTTCAGTGTTAGTGTAGTTCCAACAAGCGGTGACCACATTTTGATCATTACTTTTGTGAGAATTTTCGCTTTCAGAGAATATCGGACAAATTATCACTGTAGAGAAACTTTATGCAGATTTTTTATAACGTCAGAAATGAGAGAACTTCTAGTTAAAGGAAGTCATTATCAGGTAGAAAGCCTAAAAGAGTTGATGTCTCTCAAGGAAACTGAATTATATATAAAGCACACATGTAATTCATATATCATATATAAATGTATATTTTATATGCTTTCACAAAAAATGCGAACTTTAAAAATCTTGTCCAAAGCAGATAAGAAAATAGGAAAGAAACATCGCGATTTTGCACTCTGTCAAAATTTACAGTTTGTTTGCAAAATTTGCAAAGCCTTTCAGAGCCTTCTGCTGCCATAAAATTGGCTCAGTCTGAGATGAACAGACAAAACAGGTAAGACATGTGCTTTACCAGCAATTAAATCTTGAATGATGCTGGGCTTAATCTAGAACTTTCGAAACTCAGTAGACATTTATTTTTATTATATGAATAGCAAAGCTACTGATAATTGTTTGGTGTCCTTCACCTGTTTTTTAGAGAAAATATATTTCACAGAAGCTTAAGTTGCAGTGACAAGTGTAATGACAAGTATACATTAGCAGAAATCCAAACAAATGAGAAATTTGATTTCTGAATGCAAACAAACTTATTTGCCATCACATCATGTACTCTGGATAAGGTCTTTTCTTTCTGTCAGTGTGATCCTCTGACATCTGGCAACAAATTCCCATTTATACATAGCATTGTATCATCCCCTAACTTACAAAATCAGAGTTAGTTTTTCTGTTCCAGTTCAGAAAAGCCAGAAGCTGTCAGATGAAAAACATGTAGGGAAAAAAAAAGGCCATCAACTATTTAAATAAAAAACTTTATGGAAATGGACAGACTTTAGAACGCAAGGATAGGCTTTGTTTTGGCATTTCAGTGCTTGACTTCAGTTTTAGCCATTGCTTTCACATGGTTTTGACCTATTGCATGTCACATTACTCTTATTCATGTTAATGCATAAAACCACTTAACACCCTAAGTTTTCCTTTTAAGAGAAGTAGTCTCAAACCTAGTCACCAGAAATTTTTTGAAACTGAAGTCATGTTTTAACTTGTAGGTAATATTTCAAAACATCTACCTTATTATATTTAACCCAATAGAAACAAACCTCAGAATTATGAGCTTAACCTGTAAAACAACTGCTTCAAAGTTCCAAATACATGAACTTTCATCCTCACTGAAGTTGTGGATATCACTGTTCTGGGACAGAATTTATGTTATGTGAAATCCATTTAGCCAAACTACATCACCCAAATCAAATTAAGTCACATCTCCAAAGACAAATTTAAAATTCAACACATATTCCTCACTTGACTTTGTTACACAGTTAAGTTTGTTAGTAATTAAATGCTGACAGGAACATTCAATTTAAATGCAAAGGACCAGAGTGTAAGTAGGCGTTGAATAAGTGAAAAGAGGCAAACAAAAGAAAAAAATAATTAGAAACATTTTAAGATATTTATTTGGGAACAAATGAGCTAATTTATTTCTTCCCAGAAAAGCCAGCTCTAAGTGCTAGGTTTGGTTTCCTGGATGCAACTTCCTGAAAGAACATGTCAATGCAGCCATGGGAGAGAAGTTCTTATCCATTTGTGGCTTATTCTTAAAGGCTTATAGAGAGGAGATAAAGCCCAATGATTTTCCGAAATGTATGCCTGCTTAGATTGTTCGTGGTTTGGATCTGGACCTATTCGGCTTTTCCACTGCAGAGACTCTTTTGTGCATTCTCTGCCTCATATTCTTAATTTTGATAACCGAGTGATTTTCCACAAATCCTTCAGAAATAACAAAAGTAATCCTGCCCACTAGTCCACATGCTCTGAATTGGTCAGTGATTAGGTTCCAGACCCTGACTTTTCCTTCACCCACCTGACTGTGTAAAGAGACAAAATTAATTATACTGCTACTAGGCCAAGTCAGGCAAATAATTTTACCTACATACAGTTCACTATCATATATTTCTTTATCTTACTGGGAACATTATAAGGATAAATTAATTTAAAATTTGTGAGATACTGAAAATACAGAGTGATGATTTAAAAAAAAAAAAACAAACCAGTTAAATAAAGAAGCTGAATGCATGAATCACTGCTGATCCCTGTTTCTTACACCACTCAACTACCACCTCAGGACAGAAAATAAAACTGGACAACAGGCAAAGAATTATTTGTGCCGTATACTATCTGCAGAGACTTACAGAAAAGTTCTTAGGCTCCTGCAGTCTCCATGAGGTCAAAGTATCTTGCATGATTCTTAATTACAGTTTCCTAACCAAAGGAACCTACTTACATATCTCAGAATGGTGGGTGTATTGCAATTTATTAGTTCTGGGTTTCAGCATCACCTACATAAACCACTGTTGTTTATAGTTGCTTTTCTATTAAGTGGAAAATTATACTCTCCCCAAAAGACTAAGCTACTGGCATTATTTCAACATGGTACTGACTGACATATGCCAGTTTATTTGTCATCATATTCAACATGCCAGTATTAACATTTTCCTAACTGATTTAGAATCTTTTGCACAAACCAATTTTTAATAACACCTCCCTACTTTTATCAGACTATGTTATTATTTAAGTAGAACCTTTTTTAAAAAAACTAGTTATAAAAACCTGTATCAAGTGAGATATTCTAAAAAGGCAAGAAGGCTTTTAAATACATAACTGAAAATGTTCAGAATTTTACCAATAAGCATAGAGAATTGAAAGTAGATATACCTTATTTCTGGGTTTCAACAATGGAAAACACTAATTTATTAAGTTTTTTAATCTGTCAGTCATACACTTAGTGCATCAGATTCAGCAAGTACTTACAGTTCTAACTTCCAACTTCTTTCAATTTAAGAGCAATGGAAATCTAGGACCCTTTTTTTTTTTAGTTTTTCTTTTTTATTTTTTTTTTACATGGAGCAATACACACCAGTTTTTAAAACTTGGAAAATTTACAAGCAAGGGAAGAACAAAAGTACTTGCAAAAAGTGCATATGCTTGCATATTATCATTCTTGCAAGTGATTTACAATTTATGGAACCTGAAATATTTACATCTGATTTTGCCTGGGAAGGGAATGAACTCTTTTTTGTGTTTGACTATCTTTGGGAGCAGAAGTAACATACTCAGGGCTTTACTTCAGGTTCATGGAACAATTTGAATCAGCCACTGTCAAAACTACTTGATTGGCTGCTCAGTGAAACCTCATGAGCAGCATTGTGCAGCCAGCCAATCACGATGCAAAATATTAACAAGGTCACAGTAGTGTAACACACTCCTATAACTCAGAGATTACAAAAGACATTAAAATTCTGATGCCCCATTCATAAGGAAAAGATTGTAATGAGAAAAGAGAATGGCACAACATTAATTCATTGTGTGACAAAGAATATAATGAGAATGGGAAATAGTACAAACATAACTCATTCTTGTTACAGCTTTAAGATTGTAATGTCATGGTTCATATCACATACTTAGGAAGAAAGGTATGGTAGAAAAAGAGAAGTGATATTAAACATGGTTAATCTGAATGCAGTACACAATATTATATATGCAATATAATTAAAAAAAATGGAACATTACTCACAAATGGTTTGTTAAAAGTCTCATAATTTCTCCATACATTTTTGTTAACATTTTATTAATACTGCTGATATGAAGGGTTGCAGTGTGTGTGTGTATGTTTGTGTACTTATTAACAGTTCTCCCCAAAATCTCTTTACTCATACATATCTTCAGACATCAACTACAATTAAAAATAAAAATATAGAGAACAATATCTATGTCTCTCATAACATGCACTGTGAATCTGTAAAGACAGAGGTAGTCATGTTTAGTCATTTTGCTTGACAGTAAAACGAAATAAAGTCTTAAAATAAGTGCTGTATTTACATGCTGAAAATATTAAAATTTTAGTTATTGTTCATCAACCACTCAGTGATGTTTAAGATTCTATCCATAGTAGTAGACTTCATTGAAGCATTTAACTGATAAGACATTAAAAAACTTTGTCCATCCACTTGAGAGTTTACCAAAGACCAAAGCAACTTGTTTAATTCATTAGGATCTATACAAGGTCACCAAATCAATATATTCTGGTTTTTAAATAGCTTTAAAAATAAACTTTAAACATTTTTAAAAGTAAATTATTATTTTTTTATAACTTTTATTAAATAAAAAGGGAAATGTTCTCAAAGAGAATCCTAGTATATTAAAATTGAAAGTCAAAAAGCAATTTCAATATAATGATACTAATAGATGTTACCTACTTACTTGCCTTGAAACTTTATCCTCTCCTTATAGAATCATAGAATAGTTAGGGTTGGAAAGAACCTTAAGATCATCTAGTTACAACCCCCCTGCCATCGGCAGGGCCATTTCACACTAAACCGTGCCACCCAAGGCTCTGTCCAACCCAGCCTAGAACACCGCCAGCGATGGAGCATTCACAACTTCCCTGGGCAACACACTCCAGTGCCTCACCACCCTTACAGTAAAGAATTTCTTCCTCAGATCCAATCTAAATTTCCCCTGCTTAAGTCTGAACCCATTACCCCTTGTCCTATCACTACACTCCCTCATGAGGAGTCTCTCCCCAGTATCCATTCAGATATTGGAAGGCGGCTATAAAGTCTCCATGCAGTCTTCTCCAGGCTGAACAGCCCCAACTCTATCATCCTGTCTTCATATGGGAGGTGCTCCAGTCTCCTCATCATCCCCGTGGCCCTCCTCTGCACTTGTTCCAACAGTTCCATGTCCTTTTTACATTGAAGACATCAGAACTGCACACAATACTCCAAATGAGGTCTCACAAGAGCAGAGTAGAGGGGCAGGATCAGCTCCCTTAACCTGCTGGTCACGCTCCTTTTGATGAAGCTCAGGATACGTTTGGCTTTCTGGGCTGCAAGCGCACACTGAAGGCTCATGTCCATTTTCTTATCAGCCAACACCCCCAAGTCCTTCTCCACAGGGCTGCTCTGAATCTCTTCTCTGCCCAACCTGTAGCTGTGCCTGGGATTGCTCTGACCCAGGTGGAGGACTTTGCACTTGGCATGGTTAAACTTCATCAGGTTGGCGTCAGCCCACCTCACAAGTGTGTCAATGTCAGTCTGGATGGCATTCCTTCCCTCCAATGTATCAAGTGAATCACACAGCTCCGTGTCATCGTCAAACTTGGTGAGGGCGCACTCAACCCCACTCTCTATGTCACCAACAAAGATGTTGAACAAGACTGATCCCAGCACTGATCCCTCAGGGACACCACTCATTACTGGTCTGCAGCTGGACATGGAGCCATTGAGCACAACTCGTTGTGAGTGGCTATCCAGCCAGTTCTTTATCCTCCGAGTGGTCCCCAATTTAGAGACAAGGATGTCGTATGGAACAGTGTTGAATGCTTTGCACAATTCCAGGTAGATGACATCAACTGCTGTGCCCCTGTTCATTAGTTCCATAGCCCCATCATAAAAGGCCACCAAATTGATCAGGCAGGATTTCCCCTTAGTGAAGCCATGCTGGCTTTCACCAAACACCTTCTTGTTTTTCATGTGCCTCAGCATGCCTTCCAGGACCTCCTGCTCCAAGATTTTGCCAGGCACAGAGGTGAGGCTGACTGGTCTGTAGTTCCCCTGCTCATCTATTTTCCCCTTCTTGAAAATGGGAGCTATATTTCCCTTTTTCCAGTTGTTGGAAACTTCACCTGATTGCTACGATTTTAAAAAAAAAATGGCTTAGCAACTTCATTTGCTAGCTCCTTCAGTATCTGTGGATGGCTTTCATCAGTTCCCATGGATTTGTATATGTTCAGGTTCCTAAGATGGTCTCGAACCAGATCCTCTCCTACAGTGTGCCTAGGGTCCTCATTCTCCCAGTCCCTGCATCTTCTATGCTTTGTCTCTGAATGTGCACATCCTACACCAACAGACAGGACTTCAGCACTACTTTTTAAAAGTTTGTTTGCTCCAAAATCAGCTCCAAATATTTATAGGGTGAAAATTTACAAAGCTTCAATTATCCAATGGAGGGAAAGAAGAATATTCTGTCACTACTTATCTAAGGTTCAGCTATAGCCGTTATTTCTCTCCTTCTCAGTAGTTGGTGCAGTGCTGTGTTTTTGGCTTTCAGCTTTGGAACAGCACTGATGTCACTGATGTTTTTAGTTGTTGATATATAATGTTTACTCTAACCAAGGACTTTCTGACTTTTATGCTCTGCCAGGGAGGAGAGGAAGCTGGGAGAAAGCAGAGGCAGGACATTTGATCCAAACTAGACAAAGGGGTATTCCATGCCACAGCATGTCATGCCCACTACAGAAACTGAGGGGAGTCACCTGGAAGGCTCTGATTGCTGCTCAGGTCGGGTTGGGTATCTGTCAGCAGGTTGTGAGCGGTTGAATTATCTTCCCTTGTTGTTTCCCTTATCTTTATTATTATTTGTGGTGGTAGCAGTGGTTTGTGTTATACCTTTGTTATTGGACTGTTCTTATCTCAACCCTTGGGAGTTACATTCTTTTGATTCTCCTCCCCATCTCTTCAGGAGCAGAGGGAGGAAGAAAAGTGAGATTAAATTAGTGGCTTCATGGTTCTGTGTTGCAGGCTAGGCTTAAGCCACAACCCCACTGTAGGTTTTACAATACACAGGTCAAAATAAAAAAAAAAATAAATCTGTAAAATTAATTTCTCAATCAACCTTATAGAAGGTTTCTCAGAAAAGAAGTAGCCCATAATTTGTAGTCAATAACTCACATTAGATACAGTATCCCTGGGTAATCAAGGCCATCTGAAGGATCTTGGGATGAGATGAAACAAATAGTCTCAAGCTATAGCTTCTTCAGAAAATCAGAACCTTTATCCTAGAGTCTGGCAGGATTCTTGAAGTCTGGCAAGACTTAACTAATCTAAAATCTCTTAAGATTTTGATGTCCACCCCGGTGCACAAATATGTTGTTTTTGCTTTGGTTCTCTTTACTTCCATGAAAGATGTAACTCTTTGCACACTCACAGAGACTGTGTTTCACCATTTAATTATACACATAGATTAGGTCCCTCCTTGAGCCTTCTCTTCTCCAGGCTGAACTGTACCAGCTCTCTCAGCTTTTACTCATAGGAGATATGCTCTAATCCTTTCATCATCTCTGTAGCCCTTTCCCAGACTCTCTCCAGTGGTTCCACACCTCTAAACACAGTGCTCCAGGTGTAGCCTTACCATTGCTCAGTAGAGGATATCTATGCCAAGTAGAGGAATTATAAAAAAAAAATTTGCTCTTGAATTAAAAAAAAATAATTCAAAAAAATTTCTCTTGAATTTGAAGAAAATATACCATGTTTCAGCTAAAAAGAGTAAGACTGAAACAGTACATCTGAATATGACCCTTTACAATATTTTTAGCAAACTTAGGGAGATTTACTGTGATAAAAGTAAAACATAATTTTCTTTTCTGTCTACTAAAATGAAAGCTATTAACAAAATTGTGCATTTGTAGCAAGTGGATTAGACTTACATTATTCATTTGTCCAGAAGAACAAAGTTTCTTGAGAATCATAGTTCTATTTTCAGTAAATTCTTTAAGAAGTAAAAGTTTTTGTGTGGTTACTGTTTTATTTAATCTAGGTGGAATTTTTGATTCTATATTTATATGAAGAAGTCCATTCCAAAAACTGGCAAATATGTTTTTATAGTACTAGTTATGTTTCAGTATCCACATCCAGGTGCACTGACAAAATGCAAGATAGGTATAAAGACCACGAGTTGAGGAAAAAATGTGGTTGTGTGAGGGATGTTATGACAGTTCTGTATGCATAATACATGCATCCCAGGAGGCAATTCTGCATCTGTTACATATATTTATGTATTTTTACATGTACTTTTGGAGATATTTAAGATTTATGGTGATAGATTCTTTCCCCTTAAAGACAATAAAATGAAAACATGCAACAAGGGTATGATTTTGTTAGCGAGGGAAATGAGCTGGATGTGAAAGTTGTGCTCATGGTAGGCTCTGTGAAGGTTAAAATTTTTCTATTCTCAACACTTAGTAGCCTTTCTGCAGCGGCTTTCAAAATACTTTCAAAACAAACCTCTAATAGATTTGATCTATGTGCAGTTAAAGTATGTTTCTGTTCATTATAATGACTGAAAGAGGGTAAGAAAACAATTGCTAGATGTTAAAGACTAACACAGAAATGATGAAGACATTTTGTGAGTGAAAAGAAAAATCCTAAAGTCTCAGGGAATGAAGAAAGTGATGATAAATGAAGACAACACCACAAGGGTAAAGAGACAGAAAAGATAAAAATGGCCAGAGACAGACAGTTTTATACAACTAACTGTTTGAAGAAACAACCCACTGTGTTGTACTGTAATGACATCCCCCGACCATTGAATTTTCTATGAAGAGATAGATGAGCCTTCTACTAGCTTCCATTACACAGCAGGTATTTTTCAGCCTCAGTTATATAGGGGATTTGAAAAAATACCTACTTCAGAAAATTCTTAGATACACTTGGAGGGCAAAATATATTATTTCTGCCAGTTAAATTTTGTCTTTTTGAAACAGTGCCTTCTGAACAGCATTCTTTGAGCTTTAGAAGACATCCCCAGAAAGACGAGCAGGAAGGTGTGATTCAAGGCACAAACCAAAAAGAAGTTCCAACTTTAAGATGCATGCAATTCTACAATTGTCACATGGTTTTCTGAAGTTTCTTTGAAGATGTCTTATATCAGTCACTGTTTTAGACAGATATTACATCAGATGAGCTGCTTATTGTAGCTGGTATGTCAATTATAAAATAAGAATTAGAAAAAAAAGTATTAAGGAAAACTTAAAGTGAAAATATAAATTTGATGGAAAATATATTCTTCTTTGATCTTTACTATTTCACAACAATTTTCGTTTACCTAAAAAGCAGAAGAAACAGAAATTCACTAAGGAAGTTAAGATAGAAAAAAAGTTATTGTTATTAACAAGATAATAAAAGTATAGTTTTGTATACTATCAGTAAAAAAACTCTATCAACTAATTTTTCCCTCAGAAGGAAGAAGTCAAAGAGTTACTAAATTTTACTCTGCTGACTAAATATAGTTTGTAAAAGATTGATATTAAAATATAACTTCTCTTATCAATAATGTTACATTGCATTGAAAAATTACATTTACAAATCAAGTATGAATATAATGTACTTATTGAGCTCAAGAAGTGGGCCTGTGTGAGCCTCATGAGATTCAACAAGGCCAAGTGCAAGGTCCTGCATGTCAAAAGAAGCATAACTGGCAGGTGGAGTGAGATAATTCTGTCCCTCTACTCCACTTTGGTGAGACCTCACCTGGAGTACTGCATTTAGCTCTAAGGTGCTCAGCATAGGAAAGATATGAATCTGCTGGAGCAGATCCAGAGGAGGGCCACAAAAATGATTGCTAGGTTGGAGCACCCCTCCTATGGGAAAAGGCTGAGAGAGCTGGGGTTCTTCAGCCTGGAGAGAAGGCTCTGGGGAAACCTAATCGCAGTCTTTCAGTACTTACAGATAGCCTATAAGAAAGATGGAGACAAACATTTTAGTAGGGCCTGTTGTGATAGATGAAAGGGTAAAGTTTTTAAACTGAAAGAGGGCAAGTTTAGAGTAGATACAAGGAAAAATTTTTTTACAATGAGGGTGATGAAACACTGGAAAGTATTGCCCTGAGGGGTGGTAAATGTCCTCTCCCTGAAAATACTCAAGATTAGGTTGGATAAGGCTCTGAACACCTGATCTAGTTGAAGATGTCCCAGCTAATTTCAGGGGGGAATTGGACTAGATGACCTTCAAAGGTTCTTTCCAACCCAGACCATTCAATGATTCTATGATTCTATGATTATCAGGCTAAATTTCCTCTACTGAGCTTCCCTTAATTTCTTAGATAGTTCCAGAAATTATGCAAACATAACTTTTATAACAAATAATATGTAATATTATAAAGAATTACTTCATTATAAAGAAAAAGCGATGTACATATTTTAGTACTACCTTTTGTCTTGAAACTTGTAGTACATTCTAAGTGATGATATGCCTTAATCAACTATAAACCTTAAAAGAAAGTGTTTGGAATTGCAAAAATAAAAATATCAACATTAGATAGCCAAAAGACATTAGATAAATCTGTGACTCATAGACAAGTATATTATTTTGAGCTGAGATAGACACACTTTTTGTAAGCTGCAGACCCCAGCTATTGACACAGATCTAGTCCAGTCTCATTTTACAATTAATAACGACTTTGTGTCAACACTTGCTTTATACAGGTAAATTCACAAATATTTCAGGAGAAAACTTGCCATGCTGGGGGAATAAGCACATCTTTCATGTGCTTTCTAATTTACTAGGATGCTCAGAAATGTTTTAGCACACACTCTAGAAAGACAGATATTATTTGTTCAAGTATTTTCAGTTTGTTTCCTTTTTCTTTGCAATAAGAGTTTAGGTCATAAGGTAATTGAACAATGGGAAAGATAAAAACTTGTAACTACAGCTTTTCTGTGCAGGTGTGATTTCTTTGCTTTGGGCGTACTACTAAAGAACAGTATACTCTGAAGATCCAACATATCTCATTGTAGGTGCTGAGAAAAGACGAATTTAGCTCCATACACAAATTCAAGTTAATTTAATTAATTTTGAAAATTTGATTTTCTAGCATTTTGCTAAACACTTCCATTTATCAGTAGAAGGTAAATTAATGGTTTGCAGTTGAAGACAGCTATTTAAGATGTTTAAACTATACACTTAATTAGCATGTTAAAAGTTAAAGAGTCAGAGTCAACTTCAGTACATAAAAATGTATATGCACATAAACTACAGCACTGTATTCCACGGCTCAAGAGGCATCATGTCATTCAACTTCATTAATCAAGGGTATGTCCCAAGTTTCAACACCTGATGATTTACAGTCATTCTTTGTACATGCTCAACTATAAGAAAATAAAAATCTCTATAGTGGAGTCAACTTAAGACACAGACTTGAAAGTCACCTTGCTTACTTTAGTGCTTTTATGGCTTCTGTTATCCTAATCAAGAATGAGGTTGCTACTCCTGACATAGTTCAAGCTACAGCTGAGAAAGGTAATTCTAGTATTCAGAAAAGCTTTTTCTCTGATATGACCAATGGTGTTAATTATGATGGCTCTTTATGAAGATACCTATTGTTTAGAAAATGGATTAACAGTGCATCTGATTAGTAAGCACTGCAGTGTCCAGGAGACAGCAAGCAGAAATAAATGATTGTGAGTTCCTGAGTTGAAATCTACTAGTGAGGAAAGAGAAGGAAGGAGAAAAGGGAAGAAATTTTTCAGCTGTTCCTTTTACATTTCTCCCTGGACATACAATCTTGTTCAACAAACGCTATATTTTTGTTAAAGGGTCATGCATCATCTCTTCCAAACTCTTCTGTTCATATTGGTGTCATCAAGTGTTCAGAACACTTAAGGGAAAAAGAACTATTCCCCATCCTCAGTGCCCATGGCAGGATGAGAACTGTAGCACAGTATAGTCAGCAGTAAGACACCAGGGACACCAGGACATTGTAGTATGCCATGGGTAGTCAACGGAAGATCCAAGGGGCTTTAGTTTCAGTTTCCTTGTGGAAAAAAAAAAAAAATCCTGCTGTGGACTAGCTGATTCAGACAGATAACACAATTAACCCATGAGCTAAGAATATGCTTTATTTGCCAGCCAGTACATAATCCTGACAGTCTTTGTGCTCTTGCACAAGTTTTAGTTTTCTTTGCATTCCACTGTTGAGAGAGAATTGATCCAGATGGATAGGGATCTCTCCTTTGGCAAAAGGAGGACAAGACTGATATCTTCCATCTGGTCAGGAAGTTCCCTATCTAATAGATAAAACTGTCCAAATAGAAACATGATGTTCTTTAGTTGAAATTAGATTACCATCAATAATAGGTGTTCAAGATGTCTGGAAGAGGTAACATTGGTCTAATCTAATAATTAAGCACTCAACCACTTGTTAGACTATTTAAGTATTTTATCTTATATCTATTTCATACAAAAAATAATCTTTACAGTTTTAAACACTAATCAAGCTTCTCTACTCTAGTCCAATGAAGCTCATTTTCTTAGCAGCTTGATGGTACCCTCCTTCTGAGTCTAGTTTTAAGCTACCTCATATTTTACCTGCACTGTGTGGGAAGGCTAAATGCTGAGTGACTGGACAAGGGATCTGAAGTGAGCCAAATACACTGATCAGTTTTATTTATACCTGAGCCCCAAGTAAAATGGGCAGATTCAGCAAAGGAAGCTCCAGTTGTTTGACACTTGTAACTCACAAACCCTGATTCTTTACATCTGATTGCAAACACTGGCCAGATTTTGTAGACTACAAAGAATGCACTGAAAATGCTTGCAGTGCTGTAGATAGGAAAATACAAATCACTGCAGTAATCTCTGAGCAGCTACTGAATGATGTCAGTCTGGCTAATATAATCCTCAGAATCAGATGTCTTCTTAAAATCCATTACCATAGTATTCCCCTTAGAACAGTAGTTAGTTTCATCAATTCACAGCTTTATGACCTAGACAATTAATATGAGTGATATCCTGACTTCCGCTCATAAAAACAATCTCTCTCTAATGCTAGTATAATTTGGAGATATAATACTTAAAGAACTAACTTTCGGAACAGTAAGGATGACACTCTGTAAGAGCTCATATACCATTACACAAAACCTGGATCAGCAAGGCAATGAATCTCTTTTTAAAGACATGTACTGAAGAGCATGCGCTAATAATACACAAGACATGCTTAAAGTACATACAAGAATTAGGATCTGGTAAAACAATCAATGAACGATTTTCTTCCGACTTACTAAGAAAGTAATATTGAGACCTTCATTTTCCCTAGAAGTTTTTATCCATAGTCTGTTACAGAGGATGAATTTTTTCTAAAGGCAAACGTTCATTTCAGTGAAAGTCACTATTTACCCTGGAACTGAATATACCATTGAATGAATCAAGCCAACAAAGGTGTAAAATTATATTTCAAATAAGGCCACATATGCAATAATCACAGATCTTTTAGAATACATTGTCATTGTTTTTCATAATATCCAATTATATTGCGAGTGATCTCATAGTGGGACAAAGATAAAAGCCATTAGAATATCAGCACAAATCAATCAGCGTTGCTGATTCTTTCTGCTCTCTTGACTTGCTCACCTTAAAGTAAATAAGATTTCCTGTGAAAATGTTGGAAGACTAATGTCATTAGTCAGATTCAGTGTTTTTATTTTTGCTGAATTTCCTCTTTTAACACAAAATTTGAGTTTATTTGATGTAACTTATTGATAAGCACACTAATTGCCTGAAATGATCTTTGGTTTTCTTTTTGTTTACCATTTGTTTGTTTGTTTTATGTAGCATAAATAGGTAACTGAAGGATCAATGTGTCTGAAAATAACTGTAGGGATTAAAGATCAAAAAATAAGGGAGAAAATCAATTCCAAACATGAGACTATATAAGTATGAGTTTCATCATAACAAAACCATATAACAAGTATCCTGCAGAAGAAAGCAGCTATGGAGATGTTTGTAATGAGCTCACATATATTTAATTTTCTATTTATACCTTTCTGTATTATGCTCAAACTCCCCCTGTTTCATGGAATAGCACACACAAAGTAGGTATCCAAACATCTTTTTACTTTTTCCAGGGTAGAAAGAGGTCTCTGATTCATAACTTCAGAAAAAGCAATAGGAGAAACCAGAATATATAAACTCCAACAAGGGGGTTTTTGTTTGGTTTGTGTGTATTTTGAAAAATGGAAAACTGTGAGCAAGTAAGGTTATCAGTGGCTGAATAGCTCCCCTACTCAGTCACAACACTTTGCCATTTTTCACACGGGTGAGTACTATTTACATGCACATAAAAATATGTTGTCTTATTCTTTCATTTTGCAATACATGTCTAATGTGTACTGATTGCAGAACGTCATTCTTGTACACAAGGCATGTGAATTGATTGATTATCCTTCCTGTTCTTAGTGAAATTTTTCACGCAGAAAAAACTAGAATGTTTGGAGTGGTTACATAAGCACATCCATGCAGATACATACATTCACATCTTACAAAACTAGCACTTTGGGCCTATTTATTTTTTGTTATATTCACAGGAAGCTACATTCTTCCTGTTCACCTCTGCCCTGCCAACTCATTTTGTGTGGTTTTCAGACCTATCTGATCTGGTCCATGTGGGAATCACCAGAGTCATCACGGAATCTTCCCAGCTTCTTGGGAATCTAATTGCTTCTTTTTCTTATGTTAGTTCACTTTGTCCTCCAAGTAAGAATTCAAATGTCAATCATTTTTTGTTCAATTTCATGGGGTAGAATCACAAAAATGGCAACCAATCCAATTGCAAATTACTTGATGAATCTTCTTTGAAGAGTTGCCAATAATGCTAATCGTCAAATGGTTGAATTCAGCTCTGTAGAAATGCATTTGTGAAGAACAGCAATCTCTGTGACTTTGACAAAGGAACTGCTGACTTGCCTCACTGTTTGTCTTTTGATGTGAAAGAGCAAATCGATTTATAGAGCTTTTGCTTGCAGATGTAGGATATGATTAGTATGCAGAAAGACCTTTCTACAGTGTCATTTGTTTATTTAGCTGTCTCTGCACTCAGCCCTGATTGTATATACTTAATTAATGTATACAAAGCTGAAAGAAATAAAATCCTGGAAGCATGATCATAGAATACTGTACTACATGTAATTCGTTAACATGAAAGTGCTATTTATATTTTATTGGCTGCAAGGAAGGGAAATGCATACATTTAAAAAACTGTTTCAAAAAGTCCTTATGTTTGCCAAAAGCAGTCAGTTATACTTACACCAAAAAAAGTGTCAATGAAAGCTGTTCGATCTAAGTAGGAGTTTTTTTACCAGTGTTTATATTTTTATTCCAAACAGTTGTGGAGTCTTTATAAAAAGTACCTCTGATGCCTTTCTGAGGTCAAAGTACTCTGTAAAACATCCTAAGAGACCTGAATCATCCCGTTCTTCAAGGCCTTCTGATTCTATTGTTTGAAATTTTAGCTGAGAAACAGTTTAAAGAGGAAAGAAGAGACACTGGAGACCTTCATGTCAATAATGAATGATCAATAGAAGTCACACACTAGAAAATTGACATTCAGTCAGCAATTCTGTGTTATTCATGCACATTTTACATTGTCTATTCAGGTTTGTTTGGGGAAAGTAGACACAAAAAGTCAAAAAAAAAAGGTAGAAAACATCAGAATATCAAATAATGGAATACAGAGTGACATCTAGTGACATACTGTAATAGAAGCATGAACATTTAATTACTGAAATATATTGATTTTACTAGTCATATTAATTATAGCTTTCCAGAAAAGTTACTTAAAAAAAATTACAGAAGTTTTTTACAAAATACCTTCCATGAGCATGAGACCATTCACAATTCACCTTAGTATTTCTCTCTGTTATAAACAATTCAAGCAGGAAAAAAAAATTCTATAGAAACACTTTACAAGTTTAATAACACTGTTGCTCTAATTGGTTTGTCAGTACAGATTTACCTTATGAATAACTTCCTAAACTCATCTGCAAGACCTTAAACTGTCACATTCTTCATCCATGAGTCTTGATTCAAAATCATGAGCTAACAAGTATATTCAGGCCCTTGTACCATATTTTTCCAGATGGCAGAGGAATGTCTTCATGAGCAAATTACGTTTCTCCTTCTCTTCTAAACTTTTCCATTGGGTTAACTGTACAATTCTAGTCATTGAAAGTTCTATAACAAAGAAAATCACTATTACAAAGTAAAAATGTAGAATTCACTGTTCTCAACCCAGTCTCCAGCAAATACTGATACATATGATAAACCCTTTAATTCAAGTGGTATTAATAAGTAAGAGCAATTCATGTTACTAAAAGAAGAATGAGACTAATCTGCAAAGGCTGTGAAATAACAATATGCTGCAAAGAATCCTATAGAATTTTCCAAATATACTTTTAAAATAATATAAAAATACCATGAAACTCAATAGGCAAAATATGCTATAGATTCTATGCTTCAGTAAATAGGAATGTATAGAAACTACTGCATGCAAAATTATTTTTTGGGCTGTAAGGATAATGGATGAATGTAGAAGTTACTTTAATCATATATTTGTTCATTTTTCATACTTCTTTGTGCAGGAAAAGTTTATCATCTTTATCTTCTCTCTGAAATCATTGCAGCCCAGAGAACAGGCTAGAGAAAAGGTATCACATATTAGACTGATTAAGCTTCCATGTCAGTAACTTTAAATCAACAAATCAGTTAATGGGAAAGAATAAAAATGAATACTTAAAATATTTGGACAAAATAAGTCTATATTTTGCTTTGGGGTTATAGTCTTTCTAGATATAGAGCTAGGGTAAAATACATTACAAGTATATTGTAGTTATCACATAGCAGTCCTGTAATAAAGAAATCTTAGATTTTACAATTAGTTTTTTTTTTGCACAAAAACAACCATCATTACACACAGTAAATTTCTTTCTATGTTTTGTTATGTATTCCCTCCTTCTTGCCCTACATACTTTTAAAACTTAACTTCCTTTTGGAGATATCTGCAGCTTTTCTTGGAAATACGCTTCTATGTTGCCTTTTTCTGAAAAGGCTCAACTTTACAAATAGCAAGTCTCAGACACTAATTTCAAATAAGGAATTACCAAGTGATAGTTCTAATTTCACTTCTCATTTTTAAAAATCAAGGTTAACTTAGATAAAAGTCTTTGGTGTTCTCTCACTTCCTTATGTTCTTCTGGAGCAGCGCAGAATGTAGTGCACTAGCTAGGTAAGCCAAATTCAGATGTTTTATTTCATTAATATACCAGAAAGCACATTACGTGTACAGGCAGTTTTACTATTTTTTCTTAATCCCATAAATCCCTCCAAGTTGTGCATATATCCAGTAATTTTATTTCTTCTGTCCCTTGAAGTTCCTTATCAACACCCCTCTTTCTCTTAATTTCTTCTACCTAGCTTTTCTTATGTTTCTCCCCTCCTCACATTCCAAATCCCTTCCCAGTTCCTCTTTCATATCCTAACAACCAATTTGCCACTTTACCATTAGCAGTAAACAAACAAGTCAACCAACCACAAACCAGACAAGCATGTGTCAGAAACTCAAATAATAGGCTTCAAAAGAGGACAACTCTTTCATCTATCTTTAGCTGCTTTTAATGGAATGAGATCAGATCATAATTATTATTAATCTCCTTTTCTAAAATTATTGCCTTTTGCCTCTTTTCCCCCACAAGCTCAGGAAAAAATTGCCCTCTCCATAGTCAGGAAGATAAGAAAACCCCAGTTCTATCAAGGAAAAAGACAAAAAATATGTTCTTTCCAGAGATCAATTCACTAGTGTATAAAAAATATTAGAAAACAATTTTTTTAGTCAGAATACCTCCTATGGTTTTAGCAAAAGCATTGTGATTTTATCTACACAAACTAAAACTACTGTAGTTCTATTCTTAGTACACAGTAACTTAGTGTGGCCTTCTTAACACATAAAATATTTCACTTCCAGACTGAGGTGAGAAAGCTCTCAAACATATGGAAACACAGCCATGGGAGTTGCTACTTTCCATCTGAAAGAGCTGAATTGTTCTTACAATTAGGTGTTACACTTTTTTCCTTTTTGTCCTTTCCCCCTAGCCATCCCACCCTGCTCATAGCTCTCTTCCATTCTCATTTGTTCCCTCATTTCCATCTTCTCCACTGCATTTCATTAATCATGGGCAATTCTGCTAGTTTTTTCTTTTCCTCTTGCTCTGAGCAGTGACCATATAAAACAAGGTATTTCCAACACAAAATAAAATTGACAAATGCAACAAGAACTTTGAGCTCTAGGATACATATAGTTGCAGTCACAGTGACATGAATTGTCCTGAGAAACGAGACCCTCAGAAAGTGCTCCTTTAATTATATAGAGTTAATTCACTTGCACTTTCCCTAAAGCTACCGGTGCATTATTTTCCTAAGAATGATGACTTAATTAAATAGATTTTGGCATAGACTCACAAAATTTGCACTTATTTCACTCACTCAGGAAAGACCTTTATAATTCTTTCATAACTGCAGTAGAAAAACTATTTCCCAATACCTCTTCAACGCATAATGAACATTAAACAGGAAATACCAGCTCAAAGTACCTTTATTATTTTTCAGATGTTGAAAAGGTGTAGATCAAGACAAGGAGTTGTTAATAGGATTTGGGTGCCTCATGACCCTAGGCTTCTTTTTAAAACTCAAGCCAGAAGAGAGGTGCTCTCAGCATGTTTGCACAACAAGGTGATGGAATGACTTCGTATATTTTAATCATAGTCTTCAGACTAATGGCTAGCACAAAGGTATCTAGATTTTCCTGGATTGGTTTCCTAGTTCTCATTTTGGCATCATTATTATTAATGATCTCTTAATTTAACTTATTCTCATTAATTTTGATGATCTTTCTCTGATCTTGAGGGTTTTGATGTCTTGATTCATTCTTTACTCACAATGTTATAAAACTTTTAGAAAAAACTTGATTAATTGTATGAAAGAAAGGGGAACCACAGCATCTCTCTCCCACCACAGTTTTAACCAAAGTAGTCACTTCTGCATTGCATTGGATTTGCCTCTTTTCAATAATATATGTGTGTGTGCATGCACATTAACTTGTCCATAAGATGCATACAAAATTGGTTTCCTACACAACTGTTGTGGAAAAATATCATGCCTGAGACTGCTTGTCCTGGGTTCAGCAGTAGCAATCAATTTTCCCCTTAGTAGCTGGTGCAGTGCTGTGTTTTTGGCTTCTAGCCTGGGAACAATGCTGATAATACGCTGATGATTTTAGTTGTTCTGGGGAAGAGTGAAGAAGTGGGAGAGTGAGTGAGCAGCTGTGTGGCCCTGAGTTACCAGGTGGGCTTAAACCACAACACTGCAGAAATCATTAGGAAACAAAAATATGTGGGAAACAAAAACATATCCATGCAAAGCTCACTGATTTGCAATAGAAGAGGACAGTTTTAAGCATGGTGCCATAGAAACAAACTTATTCTACCTTGCCCTTTTGAAATCGCTCCTTTGATGCCTCCTCACTTCTTTTAACAGAGGCAGAGGTAGCCTTTAGCTAAACTAGTGCCTACCCTGGTGGTTAGAAAGTGTCATTGAAGAATGAATGATTATGGTAAAGGTTTGAAATGCTCAGACTGAGAAACAAACACCATTTCTCAGTTTCTAGGAGAAGTGACTGCTTTTACCAGATCTTAGAAAAATGAGAAAGTTTAAAAAAAAAAAAAAGAAAAAAAGAAGAGAAAGGGACCCCTCCCCCCAAAAATAAATCCCCAAAACACAAACCCAAAATAGAAAAGCAGCAAAACAAGGAAAAATGTGGAAAAGGGAAAAAAAAACAACAAAAGATCCTTGCTAAGGGTTTTGTAGAACTCATAGAGTGCCTGAATAAATAATTTATCAGCATCTAATGCTTTCAGAAGTTAAGAGCTCAGTCAGATGGGGCCTGGGTTCTTAAAGTACAGCAGTATCCCTGTTGACAATCATATAGCATATGCCCGAGTATCTCCCTTACCATTATATAAACTGGCTTTTATCTATCTACTTTCAAGAAACTTGGTCTTTCAGAAACTTTGGATCTCCATGAGTTGAAAACAAAATGAGCTGCAAATACGCAGCAATCTTCAAAACATGTTCAAACATTTGTATGTCTCAATACAGGTTAAGGAGCCTGTTTTGAAAAATTGCCCAAATTATCAGATACCGGATACAGACAGACAATATAACTGTCTTCCTTTTGCACACATATGGGAAAAAAAAAAAAAAAAGCAAAAAGAAAAAAACCCCAAAACATGCAAACACAAACCTTAGGGCAGCAATGCAGGTGCTTAAATAAAATGTTTCCAATGCCAACTGTGTCTAAATTATAGAGAGGAAAAAGTGATGGACACTTGACTATTTCAGTGGAAAAGATATTATCATGTAAGTCACAAAGCACATGTACTGCTGCTTTTCCAGACCTTCAAAGGTAGAAGTTGTTCCATAACTAGAGACTTGCAGGAAAACTGCAATTCATTACCTTGCTTTTTGGAGCTGATAATTTAATAAATCAGACTGGAAATCTTCTGTCTATATCTGCTATTAGTGCTTCGTAATACTGAACTTTAACTTCAAGCAGAATAAATACCATGATTTAATAGACTGAAAATTAAAGTAATCAATAAAAAAAATGTGAATATGTCTATGTTGAAAAACACATCAAAATGAAAACAATGCTGTACTTTATGTCAGTAAATCGTCTGCTAGAAAAGCAGTACATTTGATTGTAAAGCTGGAATCACCTCCTCTGTTTCTATTGCCCTATGAGCACCCTCAGTGTGGTGTTTTGGAAGCTACCTTTGGGAACCATAATAATAACAACTATATTGTGGGAACCAAGTGCGGCAGCATTTACAGCCCCTTGAGGAGATGCTTTTGTGCCCCCCCGATACGGCTATAAAAGAACAGTTCCCCAGATGCAGCATCTTTGTGGAATCTTCAGTTCAGGTGGTATTGCATGTAACGAAAGGGAGATTTCTAGGTTTTGAATAGAAGAAGAAAAACATGAGAAGGCAAATGGAGTAGATAGGGAAAGATGCTACGCTACTTCTGATTTCACTTCTCACTTCGGGTCATACATATCCAGCAGTCTGCATGCAAAGGTTTTGGTGGTTCATTTTCTCCCAGAAGCACTTGTATCTTGGCACCCACGTTTCCTCTAACATGGGTTTGCCACAGCCTTCTCACCCTTAACTGAACAGAATTTCATGTCTTTTTTAATGTACAAATAATACTTTTTTTTCTTTCTTGTAAAGGCAAGACAAAAGAAAAACACAGCAATTAGGGCTAATGCTAGAATAAAATACCAGAATGTATTTCAAGAAAGCAAGAATTTCAGCTTCTCACAACACAGAGAGCATTTTTGCGAACTGGTAATGCCTTCTTGATGCAACCTGACTTCTAACAGCTGTATCAAAAAAAAGGCAGTTATTTACCTTTCTGAATGTCAGTGAGAAGAATAGTTTTTAGTGCAATATCCGCTGCTTTTGCTAATTGTCTATTTCCATATGATTGTCTTATTGCACAAATGACAAAATAAATTTACATAGTACTGTATTTAAGAGCCAGACAATCCATGTGGTTTCTAAAACCAGAATATTTTTTTATGTGGAAAGCCAACCGTATCCTGGGCTGCATCAAAAGGATTGTGACCAGCAGGTTGAGGGAGGTGATCCTGCCCCTCTACTCTGCTCTCGTGAGACCTCACTTGGAATATTGTGTGCAGTTCTGGTGTCTTCACCATCAAAAGGATATGGAGCTGTTGGAACGAGTCCAGAGGAGGGCCGTGAGGGTGAACAGGGGACTGGTGCACCTCCCCTGTGAAGATAGGATGAGAGGGTTGGGGCTGGAGAAGAGAAGGCTGCGTGGAGACCTCATAGAAGCCTTCCAATACCTGAAGAGGGCTTATAGGGATGCTGGGGAGGGTCTCTTCATTAGGGACTGTAATGAGAGGACAAGTGGTAATGGGTTCAAACTTAAACAGGGGAAGTTTAGATTGGATATGGGAAAGAAATTCTTTACTTAAAGGTGGTGAGGCACTGGAATGAGTTGCCCAGGGAAGCTGTGAATGCTCCATTGCTGGTGGTGTTCAAGGTTGGGTTGGACATAGCCTTGGGTGAGATGGTTTAGTGTGAGGCGTCCCTGCCCATGGCAGAGGGGTTGGAACTAGATGATCTTAAGGTCTTTTCCAACCCTAACTTTTCTATGATTCTATGACTCTTATGGGACAGTTTCAAAGGAACAGAATTCCCAGTGTAGAACTTTTTTTTTTTTTAAAGATACTAAAATACAAACCAATTTAAGGCACTTAAAAAAAAAACAAAAAACAAACAGTTCAAAGCACACTGCTAAATAAATAAAAAATGAGATTTCTTCTGTCCTATAAGTTATTCAGTGGTCATTCCATGTTTGGCATTTTAAGAGGACATCTCATTATGATGTATCTGAAAATATCTCAAGCAGTCCCACAGACACCACATTATATTCTAGGCTCCAAATGAGAGACAAAGATGATGGCCTGAGAAAAGCATTGTGTAATGTAATGGTGCCCTCAGTCCTTAGCCTATATTATAATTCATTTCTTCTTCTAAATGTATGTAATTACATTTTTAAGATGTTCTTTAAAAGAAGCTTAGTGTAATTGCTATGATCCTACTTAATAATGTCTTGAGAAACAAAACAACAGATCCAAATAAAATATCCCTCCTCAAAGTATAAGTCAAGTCAAAAGCTATACACATGGAAGACTGAAAAATAATCAGATTTTGCATTCCATCCTTTCAACAATACAACTGCACTTTCAAATACGCTTTGTTGTTTTCTTTTAATTCATGAAAATTAATCTTATAGATGTAGATGCCAGATTTGCATTAATTAAAACTCCACTGTAGAAGCCAGGCTTAATTGCAATCAAATTTGCTTAATTATGCATGGCAAGAGATTCCCAATTGAGAAAGGTTTTAGTAAGGATTTTTGGTTTTTATACTGACAAAATAAATTGAAATTGTCATTTTTTGTGTTTTATGTAACACTTGTAAATAATTTGTGGAGCACCTTAAGTCTTCTATGTAAAGCAATGTTATTGCTTAAGTAATTATAACAATCTGCATTTTTCATTGTTAATTGTGGGTGTCAGCCTCATTAATTTTAATTTACAGTCTGTAATGAAATTAAGAAAATTTTGTGCTGATCTGCTGAAACTTGCCTTATAGAAAGTTACTTAATAAAACTGAAGTTCAGAAAAGTAAGGAATTTATCCATGCATTGTCAAGACAAGTAACAAATGTTCTTTTTTCTCATAAGTTTTGCTTCTAATTTTAAATCAATATCTAGTAAAGCGATTTGTGTCAGAAAGTTTGAGAAAGTTCAATCTGCAAATTTTTCACTTCAAAGACTAATTACATAGAATGTAGACATAATATGTAGTTTTCTGCTCACAGATAATATGTCACTGAACTCACAAAATTTGTTGCAACTCCATCTATTGTTCATGCACTTTTATTCTGTCTTTATGTTGCTTGGTTTGCCAAACTACTTAACTCACTAAGAATTAACTTTTTTAAAAAGGCAAATATTGTCAACTTTGGAAATCACAAAATAACACATCATGAATTGTATCAGAAATGTGTAAACATAATTGTGCAAGTGGGAGTAAGCAGCTGAATTTATTTCCATAAAGCCACAAGAAAAACTAAACCAAACCAAACCAAACCAAACCAAAATATGAGTTTTATGAGTTGAATGTCTTATAAGCTGCTTCTGGCAAGTCCAAAGAAGGATGTACTATGCTGCAACTAACTTTTCAATGCCTGTGGACATGAGCATGACTGCTACCATGGCCGTACTTTGGTGAGACCTTACACATCACCTGTACTCTAAGCAGGAGATCGCTTACTGAAGTCAACAGGACTGAAAACCATGTTCAAACCTTCACTTCTTGAGTAAGATTTATTACATCATTTTGAAAGACTGAAAATGTTACTTTTAGATTTATTACTGCACTTGATGGCAGTTATTCTTAGCTTAGTTAGATCTTTATCCCTGCATTTATTAGAGATTTTTAGGTCCAAACAAAAGAAGATTAAAGTTTTAAATTATCCAGCAGAAGGTTAAAAACCTTATAATTTTTCATGGAGAGCATTTGAAGTTGGTCATATTTTGTTGCTACTTGTTTTCAAGAAAAGCTCTTCATTAGAGATACAAAAAACTAAAGAATTCTAGGTCTGCAAACTCAATTATTTTTCTGTGACCAAGAATTACACTAGAAAGCAAGTTCAACTTTCCCATTTAAACAAATGCTGTTCTGTTTCATAAGGATAGTATTAAAGAAAAGAAACCATCCTCACCAGTAATTTTAAGGTATAAAAATAGAAATTATTTTTGTTAGAAATATCACATCTTAGCTAATGAACAAGAGATTATAATTTAGCATTAATAATTCTTTTTTTCTCTAAATAATCTAATACACTTTCCATCTCAATTAAGTGGTTTTGAATATTGGAAGTTTTATAATTTTTTAAAGTTAACATTGAAGATGTGAAAATAAATGAAAAATTTAATGAAGGGATCACAAAAAATACAATATATTTACATAGTGTGAAATTCAGGATAACTGAAAAAATCTGTAGAAAACTCTAAGAGAAAGGAGATTTCAATATAATAAAAATTTCCTTTTAACACCTTCTGGAATCTTCCAGTAAAACAGTTCATCAAAACACCAAAGTCAATTTTATAGTCCTAAATTCTATAAACTTGCATGATTTATTTCTGCATTATTTTACAATTTGATTATATTTGAAAAATAAATTCTAAACATATTGTGGGTTTGGTTTTTTAACATAAAAAAAAAATGCTTTCTTCTTTGTTGTCCAGCACCTAAAAATCTGTGGTATCATTCACTTTCTTCCAAAATGTACTCACCTATTTCACCAATAAAAAAAGTGTCTCAGAGAGCCAATTCCTTCTTCATTCTTCACTGCAAAAATATTTTTTCAATACAGTTCTGAATACAGTTCCATAAACTGTAATGTTCTTAAAATTAATAATTATAACATAGCCAAAAAACTTCTGCTCACATTATCTATGGCTCCTTTATTTAAAGTTTCTTCTTGATATACTGTTTCCTGATTTTCAAACCTCAGCCCTTCAAACACTATCCTTTCTTTCCTCATTTCTGCTGAGTTGACAACATTGCCCCAGCCATGCAAGAAAATGGAAAGATATGGCTTAATTAGGCTGCAACTTTATTAATTTAATTTATCTGGGGACTATCCAGCAGCAGTTTCTACATTACAGGTCATAAATTTTTCATTACTTCTTTTCACTTGCAAGAGGGCTGCCATTAGCTTTCATTCCCTCTGGTATCAGGTCCTTGGCCCTTGGTGGGTGATCTAACACCATCTTTAAATGATGGCTAGGAAGCACAAACTAGACTTTGAGAGTACTGCTTCCAGCACCCACCTCCTTGTGAGGACGCTTTACGGTTTTTTTGTTTTTCTAACACTGATTTACCAAGGAAACAGATCCCCTATGCTAATTCAAGTGTTTGAGATGGATTTTACTTTCTTGGAGAGGCAGATCACAGGAGGACTAGACCAGACGTTCTGAATTTATCCCCTCTACAGGTTAACAAGGTCAGTAAGTTGTCCTGATCTCCATTGAGCTGCCAAGCTACCCATAGAGCTTTCATCCACCTGAATGGTTGACTTCCAAAACCTGTGAAGGAAGGTAATATTTAAATGACTTAGAATTCTTTTTCCTAACTAGTCTACTAAACCAAGGATCCAATTTTCTCCTTGTAGATCTCACCTCAGAACTTCCACTTTGCTCACCTTAATATTCCCAGACCTCTTTCCTTTTTTACTTTTTACTGGAAACTATCCATAGTGAATTTGCTTATCTTTCTTTTTAAATGGTGCTGACAGGCATTTATTGTTATGATCCTGCATACACTTGCACAATGCTTTGGATGAAAAAGGATTATACGATACCATAAAATTCACTGCAAAAATGTGGAGGAACAGAAATGGCAATGGGCAAGTTGTGGGGAGACACTGTTATTTTTCTAGTATGGAAAGACATTTCTCAAATATATCATATATATAATGAATATATAGAAGTACAAACCCCAAAATGTCATAATGAATATAATATTTATAGTATTATATAAAGCATATGAAATGTAAACATGCTTTTAGATAAATTCCTTTAAGAATTTGCAATCTGAGCATGTGGAAGCTAGCAGGGGAGGAGAAGAAATAATAAACCCATGACTGGGAAAACATGAGAAGAACTAGTGAGCCTGTGTTCTGCTTTTTGCTATTACTTTTCCTCTATGTAGCTTGCTACTCTTACTGAACATGAAAAAGAATAGTCTTGTAAAACAGATGAGTCCCAGAATATACTGCATGATCTAGCATACAGTTGATCCACCACAAATCATCAGATGAGAAATAAAAACACAGAAGCAGTGAACTGTTTCAATATATCAGAGAGAAAGTATTTGAAAATCCAGAGGCCATACTTTACTACTTCAATGAGGATTTTTTCTTTTTTTTTTATTTTTTATTCGTAATTAGTGTTTCATATTGGCCTGTAGTGAAACTACTTTCAATGTGCTTTTGAATATGAGCTAAAAATGTAGAAGAGACTTCCTAGGAGTTAACAAAGATCATAGATGTGTCCAAAGCACATTTCCATTCTCGTGTTTGAAGTGTTGGTGCCTAGAGTGAGTGGTGGTCCTTTGTGGCTTTCCACTCTACCTCTTCTCTTTCTTCATTCTCCTCCATCCCTCTGTTTCTCTGAACAAGACAAGGACAGGTTCAACTCTTCATTTCTGACACAGCCGAACTCCGTTTTATCTGTGGCTAAGACAAATAATATCAGCTCTGCACAGAGGGGCTGCATTTAATCTCTTACAAAACAGATAATACTTAATCTTTCCAGGTACACCCAGATACTTAACCAACAATGGTAATTCTGCTGAGGCACACATCAGTAGTATGCAGAAGAAATTATGAAGGTATGCGTTTTAAACTGTTGGTATAAGTTTTTCCTTAGAGGCATCAATGTGGAGAAAAAACAAACCAAACAGATATTTTCATATAGGCTGTATGAACCAGCATAGCAGTGTACTAATTTGTCCTGAACATGTAGATAAAGTGTAATGTTGACGTGTCAACAAGTTTCTTAACAGTTCACCTAGCATTTAAACGTATTTTACTGTTTTTTTCCTGTTCTCAAGGCAAGAGGACATTAAAGACTGTGAAAAGTGAATGAATAACAGGAAAAAAAGCCTCACAGCAGAATAAAAAAGAAAAGAAAAAAATGAAAAGAGAAAGATTAAAATCAAAGAAAAGATAAAGAAAGAGAAGGAAAAAATTCTTGTTTGTAAAGGAAGGACTCTAATCATCAGTAGATACACAGGATAAAGAGATCTATTTCAAAACTGTGACTTAATGACAAGTTGATGTGTAATAATTTGCCTGAAGACCCAGACAACATCATTAAGAGAGAGACAAGTAAATTGTAGGTAAGAAATAAAAATAAACATTTCCACACCTCTGACATAACTGTAAAAGCTAAAAGGCTACTGATAAATTGGAGACAAATGACTATTGTTCTGGAGAAATAAGGAATTTTAATTCATTTTTGGATAACAATATTGCCAACTTTTGCAATTTAATTATTAGCTTTCTGAAAATTTGATGTTTCTCTTAAAGACCTAGCTCCTAGATTTATAGTAATTAGGTGGCTATTAACTTTCCAAAAAAAATACCTTGCTTCCAGTCGTGATATTGAAGAAGAAAAAAATTAGAGCATTTCCTAAAAGTTTAAACATAGAAGCCAAACAAGGAGAACCCCAAACAGGTTATTACAAAAACCTATGAATTCTGAAGTCTTACTCATGATTTCTGAATATTTAGTAACACTATATTAGCTATAATTAACTCAGAGATTTATTAGGTAATAAAAACAGCAAAGCTGATAAGAACAGCCTGCAATGAAAAAAACAGAACATGCTGAAAGTCAGCCAAAAGAAAGGGAAACTCTAGAAAAATTTAGTTTCAATGGAAACTTCTACTTTACTGTCACCTTTAATGAATGATTCTGACGATTCTGAATCAAAAAAGAAAATCTGACTGATTTTAAAAACTAGTTTGCAGAACCTGATTTGTCCACTGACAACAAGCCCAGCCTACCATTATAATTTTTGGGTTTTTAGGGATCCATGAATATTGTTCTCCATCACCATTTTAAACTTAAGACTTCAGCAACTTGATATGGTTCAGGTGGCACAAGACCATGCTGCTAGCAAGGTGAATTGAGTAGATGGCTTTAGCTACCTTTTTATTAGTTCCACAGCTTTTAGGAAAACTGCGATTTAGGAATTGCACTCAACTACTATCCAAAACGCAATAATTTACCTTGAACTCAAACACTTTCTGACAAGAGGCGGTCACTCAAATAATATGCCATATGAACTGACTCTGCTTCCTGTAACACAGTCCCAGCTGGGGGATGGATGTGTGAATGTTTATTTAAATGCTGTGCAAGTTATGAAGAAGTCCTTCCATGTTGCTTTGACAAAGGAGTAGAAGCCCTGGAAGCAGACTCTATTAAGTCCAATGGTAAATGAAATTAAGAATATAGAATCATAGAATAGTTAGGGTTGGAAAAGACCTTAAGATCATCTAGTTCAAACACCTCACACTAAACCATCTCACCCAAGGCTATGTTCAACCAGGGCATGAACACCGCCAGTGATGGACAATTCACAATTTCCCTGGGCAACTCATTCCAGTGCCTCACCACCCTTACA